>JAOVYW010000039.1:1053923-1072388 GCA_025775045.1 Hiodon tergisus
ATAGGGGCCTTCAACACTACAGACAAATTGGAGGGAAGCAGTGTTCCAAAAATCTCACACACACACACACACACACAATTGCATTACAGGACACAAAAGCTAGACAGCAGAATTGACTAAGGGCACCAGAGGCCTTGAACACCACAGCAGTTTAATTTACGCACTGAAGGCAACAGAAAGCTTTAGCAACCCTCAAGAGGGCGAGTGAAATATAATTCAGAGTTTCCTCCCAGCCAAAGAACCGGCACCTCAGTCATTCCTTACTGTAGAGCAGGTGTACCCTCAAAACGTCCATACAGCACAATCGAGCTGATCACTGGCTCTGCACAGTTTCTACAGGCCAACAGCCCCCACTGGCCAGTGAATTATCAAGTTCATATGCTGGGCGAACTTAGAAAAAAAGGGTGTTTGTTGCCTGGCTGTTCTACCTAATTAATTTTTTTTAAACTGAAGTGATTTAAACCAGTGCATGTTAATACAAAAAAAAATAAAAAATACTAGGGTGGGCTCACACACTTCACACATTCTCTTCACACTTCCTAGCCTGCCTTGCATCCAAGCCTTCCAAGTCTTCCTCTCCCACACAAAACACGTGATGCTACTTTAAAAAAGTGTGACCAATGTCCCCTTTTTTAACCTCAAAACCCAGCTTTGTTGCACATAAGAGGGTTGGCGTTCTTACATAGAGCAGTTTAGACTGATCTGGTGAAAGATTATGGTAGAATTCTTATTGACTGTGCAAGTTGATCCTGCAAATACTAACTTACCAAGAACTACAGCCGTTCCGGTCCCCCATTCTGCTACAGCATGATGAATTTTAATGGGAGCATACCGGCATCAAATACTTGTTAAATTGATCAGCATTCTAAGCCAATAAGAGCCCGTTATGCTGAACCAATGGACAGGACAGAATGCCAAGAGTCCAGGTGGCTTACCATTTATCAGACTCATGAAACAATATTACAAGCAGAAAGTTGCTAACTTTTGTAAAAATGTTTCCATTTGTATATTAAACGGATCTATAAACTGTTGCATCTCTATTCGTGCAAAAATGTAACAGGTTGACAAGTGTGAAGAACCAAATTAAATTGCTTAACATTTGACATGAAAAATTAACCTCACAGCCAAAATGCCTGATAAGAAATTAGTATTCCCTTTATTTATTCATACCCTCGTTAAATACTTGATTCAACAAAAAACAAAACAAATTTTTTTTTTTTGCTCAGAACTCAGAAGGGTGCCACCAACAATTTAATAGCCCTAAGTATACATGAGCAAAACAAACAAAAATAATTTAAAATATCTGTTGTCTGAGATTGACAATGCTTCTGGAACATATCTGAAATATGAAGGCCACCATATCCCTACAAAGCCACCACTGTCCAGTGATCCAATGTGTGACAGCGCTGGATTTATTTTGGGGGGAGAAGGAACTAAAACTCATAAGCTAACTTTTTGGTCAGCTGCAAGCAGCAGGTAAAGTCTGTGTTTGACAGCCACATTAAAGGAGTAAAGCAAGCATTCCTGCACTTTTTTTTACTTCCTCCACAACAGACCTTTACGTTTTTATTTCATCTGCAGTATCTAATGTATAATATAACCCATTAATAAAGTATTTAACTCAGCAGTATCTCATATTCAGGTCCGAGAGCCCTGCCAAGAGCTACCGAGACACATCCATTCCAACATGATGGATTTTATTAAACTGATATCTAATGAACTACTTGAATAACCTTCAGAATAACAATTAAGTGATGCAGCGAGATTGTGCAGATCATAGGGATTGCCCAGTCAGATATACAAAGTCAGGTCTCAGGTGAAAAGTCACGGTTAACATTTCCTTCATTACCTTCCTTAACCAACTACCATGCTTTCCAATAAAGCAAGGTATTGTAAGAATGATTCCGTAGCGAGGTAAAAAATGTGACGCCGCTGCATTTTGACATAAGGATAATACCTACGCTGGCAGTGTGCCACCGTAATAGCTTCTCTTGTGGCAAGTTGGTACCAACCAGAACACATTTTTATGTAGAGTAGCTCAATGGTGCTATAAATAAGTAGAGGTCAATTTTATAAAAGCACCTATAGCTCTCAGATTTTGATCAGAATCAATCAATACTACTATGTAGTATACTTCTTAAATATTTGGATCATATTACAATTCCTTGATTATTTAACAAAATTAGAGATAAAATAGGTTTTAGCTGTTGCAAGCATAAAAAATTAATATTTTAAATGAAGAAAAAAAATAGTCTGCATGATTTAAGAGTGTAACATTAACATTTATAAAACTATTTTAAATTATAGAACTATAATTGTTTCTCTTGCAGTTGAGTACAGTCATTTGGAAACCACCCCGAGTCATGGACAAGTAAACTTAAAAGGCCAAAACAAATACCTCTCCACTCCTTAACGCGTTTATATAAATGGGAATTAATCATTTAAAACATTGCAACCACTTGAAGCCTCTTAAAATCCTGATAAAATTATGTTCTAAAGTGTACACCAATCCAACAAGACCAGCCACTAATTCCAATCAAACTGGACATCATCCCTCAACCATGCAGAGAGACTGACAGTGTCCACAAATAATGGAACGATACACATTTTAGAAACTAACTAAAGAGACAAAGGAAGCTCATAACTCATTATCTTTTGTCAGTTTTACTCAGAAAGTGAAAGAGAGGACCTGCTTAACGTGTCAGAGTCATGCGACTTGGACCTGTAAGTTAGTCACTCTGCTCAACAATGGAAATCTCATGTTCACCAATGATTAGTGTAATTATATTTATACATTTAAATGCATATCATATATATCTATAGGCAAAAATGCTGTTTTAAATGAAAAGTACACACAAGTACATTTGACATGCCACAGACAATATATTTTAGTTTCCTTTACATAATGTGAAAGGACTGGCTAAGACAGGCATTGGTCGATAATACGTCAGGAAAATATACAAAGACTAGTGGTATACATGGACGACTGGGCACTAACCTGGCGCGCATATATATATATGTATTTCGAATAAGATACAGGGTTGCTAAATTGCAGGCAGACTAGAACCGAGTTTCACCAATACGATAATAAGGAAAGCCTGACATAGACAAAATACATACGTTGATAATGCGCATGTAGACTACATAACCAAGTACAAGCTACAAACAGAAATTGTAGCTTAAATTTGCGTTGAATTGACCAGAAAATAATCAAATCATGACAAACATGGATAGCGTAAAGCCAAAAAATTTATTCAAGAAAGCGTTAGGTGGCAAAGAAGAAATCTAAATCTAACATGTTTAAAAATAAGATAAGGTCGGTGGAAGGAACGGACTCAAAGATGGGAAAAACAAATAATTTGAATAGGGGAAAATCGAATATGCTAGACAGCTAATCGCATTCAATTTATAGCGTACGCGGTTACATAAGTGCCAAAATTGCAAGTAACCCTGTGGTACAACAAACCATATACAATTGTCCATGTTTACCTGTCTATGGCAGTATACAGCCTAGTTAGTAGCCATAAAAAAAAAGCTACATGAACAAAACGAGGTGGTCTAATCATGACTGACGTTACTCAAATCAGTTAAAAAGCAGTTACAGTATAGAATTAAAAACCACAAAACAAAGTAACACTAGCTAGATTCGTAACGACTACATTTGGTAGGTTGTTGCACCCAAACTGAAATACACACACACATACATACATACATGCATGCATGCATGCATGCATGCATGAATACACATTTTGATTATATATATATATATATATATATATATATATATAAATAAACAAGTAACCGTTTCCAATTCTCTATGCAATAATGTGACATCACAGTAGAAAAATACTGACTTACAGCGGCTTAGTGATCGCCTTTACGAAAAATTCCTCTGTTTCTGTCTAAGATCTCCGTCACTCGGCGTTTTGACACGAAGCCTCTCAGTCTATACGATCCATTTTGCTGCTTTCTTCTCACACTTGCTCACCCTCTTTCAAATTAATTCAATCTCTGTTATCTCTATTCTTAGCTAGCTACCTGTTTGGCTAGCTAGCAGTTTTCTTCTTTAAGGCGGGACAGAGCCGGTGTTCTTCTTCGCCAGCTCGTCTTTCTCTCATATTTTACTCTTACATCAGTCTTTTACCACGCGTAGGCTATTCCCAGCCCGATTTCCTCTGTCTATGTGTCTTTCCGTCTCACCCTTTTTTGTTCAAAATTCAAGATGGCTACGTGGGGCGGGAGCCGGCCGGAAACCGGAAGCATGGGGTCATTGCTATAAAATAAGTGTTTCCTGCTACATCTAAACCAGCGGATACACCATTTTGAGAAGGTCTATAAACAATGTATATTTTTTTAAATGTTTTTTTTTTTCGTGTGCAAAAAATGTGTTTCTTCGAAGACATATATGTGACATAAATAATTACTCTTGATATATAACTCACGAATAAGAACAACAAAATATGTACTGTTACATTTTATAGTATATAAAAAATTCAATATAAATAAATCGTGTTCTCCATGTATTTGTGATGGGCGTTTTGATTATTTCAGCTTAATCTGATCTTACTCTGTTCATTTTATTTGTTTGTTTGCTCATTCATTCATTCATACAATTGGGTGTGGAATGCTGCTGAGCTTAAATTATAGTTATGTCATGGGATGCTTCTGGTCCTAGAGATTACATTCCCAGACAGATTCACCCCACAGATCATGGGACATTTGAGGTGCAAAATAAGATTTCTATAATGCACAGCAATGTATGTAAGCCCTCCTGTATTTCCAGTTAGTATTTCCATTTCAGAGAACCCAGATTGTGACAGATAACCATAGGTTTTCCTGCATCACCAAGATTGCTGTGGTTGGATGTAGCTAGAGAACACAAAGAAAGCTGAGCTGAAGAATGACACATTGTAAACCTTTGTTAGAACACTGGCTTAAGTATAAAAGTGTCTACGTTAGATATTCTCTGAGTCAACTAGCAGGTTAACTAATTAACCAATCGTTACCTAATGTAACCAATTATTGTTACCAGGTTAGGCTGTATGATTATGATGAATATAGATAGTATAGCCTCAAATTTGTCATACCTGACAGTCATTTTCAACTATTTATAGAAACTTATATGATGTACACCTGTCACAGTTTGCCTTCAGCCTTTGTTTTCCATCACTACTTCTGGTTCCTATCACTTAATCAACTAATCATTCACTTAACATTCCACACACCCATGTGCACTGGTCCAATCAACCTCTGCTCCCTTTCGCCCTGCACATCCCCACTTGGTTTTTGTTCCCCTTATAACCCCGTCACTAATATTTGGTTGGGTGAGGTATTGTCCTGTTTTCCCATGTGAGTTTTGTTTAAATACATGCCCGTCAATAAAGTTTAACCATGGCCCAGCTGCTTGCCTGTACCAGGGCATCGTGACAACACCATTCATTGTCAATTATGAAAAAATAATAATAATTTCCTGGAAGTTAAATTTTGACTGGTACTGCATATATATAACAAACCAGTGGATACTACATCAGATCAAGCCAACGAAATCATTAGAAGCTGTGATGACTGGACTGAAATTGTCACACTTTGGCGATATCTTCAGGTGGACAGACTCATTGGAGAAGACTTTAATGCTTGGAAAGATCAAAAGAAATCAGACAAGGAAGACCAGCAAAACACTGAATGGAATTAATAAATACGGCAATGGAATCATCCCCGGAAACGTTGAAAATTATGGTCGAAGATCAAAAACTCTGGAGGCAGCATATTCATAAGGCTGCCATGAATCAGAAACGACTTGATGGCACTAAAGAACAAGTGTGTGTGTATGTGTGTGTGTGTATAAAATATGTGTACATATTAAACATGTTCCACAGTATAGGCCTAAATACAGTACAATACCCTTTAAAATTTGAATTGAAATTACATTTTGACTCAAAGAAATGTGAGGGGAAGAAGTAACATGAGCGAGAGATTTTTCAAGGCAGGAATGATAACTGGTACATAGTGTGTGGTTCGAGCATATATGTGTGAAGTGGGAGTGGAGGAGCAAAATAGGGCAAAGCAAGGAACTGGCATCTTAAGAGTTTATCTTAAAATACCTCTGTCACAGTTGTTATACATCATATCTTATTCAGATCAGTTACTGGTGAAGGATTGCTGCATAAAAGTGTATCACATAAAGGTTTTACTGTTATGTTTTAAATGAATTAATTATACATTTGCCGCTACTTGTTTAATGGTGACTGACGCTCAAAACCGTTTTTTTCTTTATGTTTTTACCAGGCATTTCTAGACGGAGTGCCACACCGTTTATGTCAAGGCATCCTGATGGGATGCTGCTGATGCTGATGTTATGAGAACGGATTATCGCATTGCTGTTGCAGTTTCTCTGTGCGTGCGTGCGTGTGTGCGTGTGTGCGTGTGTGCGTGCGTGTGTGTTGCTTTTACATGTGTTTGTTTTTTCCACTTACCTGGAGCACGAGTGTTGAAGTGTACGGGGGAGACGACCAGCCGATGGTATCAAACGTGTGAATCAAACTGACCACATGTAGCAATAGGGGCCACTTAGCTAGGGAATGTAGTAAGGGGCCCCCAAGGCCAACTTTAAACCACGGGCCAGGTGACTGGACATTTCTATGTCAGCCAAAACTCAGTTGAGCAAATCAATTTGATTGGAACATGTCCTGAAGTGGAAGTCCTTATCAATGGGTGGAATGTAAGGTTTTTATTGGATACGGGTTCACCCGTAAGCCTGATGTCAGAAGTGTGCTTTGACCGAATTTTCCCCGAACAGAGAAAAGCTGTCTCTTAGAGCAGCTAATGGTTTGCATACCCCCTGTGTTGGCTATGTTTTAGTCTCCGTACAGGCATGGGCAATTGTTTTGAAAGATATGGAGCTTATGATTTCTAAAAGCGATGACCGTAATCCTGACAGTCTACCTCTCCTTGGCATGAATATCATTGAACCATCTTGGGATAACCTCTTCTCAAAGCAGAAGGTTCGGGACAGGTCATGGCTATTGGGTGGTACCACGGCAGTGATGCAAGCATGGAAGTTGGCTTTTGGGGGCTGTCGGAAGCTTCAAGCTTCCGTATCACAGCAAACAGGGACTCTACGGCCAGCATATCGCCATCCAGTGAACATCCCTAAACATAGTGAGCTGGTTCTGTGGGCCAGGGTTGAAAGAGCCTACTGACTGACTTTGGTCAGATGGGGGTAGTACAACACACTGTCCCCACAGGTATTGCTGCCCCTATTGGGGAACGTCACCGTCCCATACCACCCAGCATTTACCAGGAAGTCTGTGGCCTTTTGGGCACTATACTCCAGTCAGGGGTAGTGAGGACCAATCATTGGACAGGACTGACAACTTTAATCAAAGCTAGTTATTATTCCACTTTGGATTTAGCCAGTGGTTAATAGTAAGTAGAGGTGTCTAATAAAACTACGTTTTGCACCCCTATTGGCCTCTATGAATTAGAACACTGCCCTTTGGATTGTGTAATGTTCTGAGGATAGTGCAGAGCTGCCTGGGAAATTTGGTGACAGAATCTGCACGAGTATATCTGGATGATTTGATAGTATATTCACAAGATTTTGAAACCGATTTATGAGAATTGGAAATGGGGTTCAATTGGCTCCAGAAGTATGGCTTAAAGTTGCGTTCTGACAAATGTGTTTTATGTCTAAGACAGGTCAAATTTCTGGGACACATTGTGAGCAAGGATGGAGTGGCCCCTGACACAGATTACATGTCCAGAACTGACGAGTCCCTCAGGGCAGCAAGTATAGTCCTTTCTTGGTTTTGTTGGATATTATCATAGGTTCATTGCCGGGTTTTCCAGTCTTGTCAGGTCCCTTAATTCTCTACTGGTCAGTGTCTCTAAACACAAAAAGCAGAACATTTCCCAACAGTGGGATACTGATTGCCAGGGTGCTTTTAATGTGCCTAAACAGAAGCTGGTAGAAGTCCCCTTTCTTGCCTTTGCAGACTTCATGTTCCCTTTCAATTTATACTCGGATGCCAGCAATGCAGGTCTAGGGGCAGTGTTGACTCAAATCCAAGATGAGAAGGAACATGTGATTGCCTATGCCAAAAGGAGCCTGTCCTGCACTGAGCGAAATTATGGCAACTATAGTTTTTTCAAATTTGAACTTTTAGACCTTAAAAGGGCAGTGACAAAAAAGTTGAAAGACTTCCTGTGGAGCTCTCCGTTCACTGTCAATACAGACAATAATCCATTAGCCCATTTATCTACAGTCAAGCTTGAGCAACATTAGGCTGCCAGGCTTGCCAATTTTAATTTTGAGGTGAAATATCGGCCAGACTGTGATAATGCGGATGTGCTCTCAAGAATGTATCCACAGGAAACAGTCTCTTTGCAAGAGCAATGCATGTGGGATTGGACCCAGGCCACTGGGAGAAACAACAGGACTTTGATCCAACCCTCCAACGTCAACAATACTTTCTGGCCCGAGGGGCTAAGCCATCATGTTCGGAAAGGGAACTCCCAGCAGTGAATTGGATTTCTAGCATTGGTCCCACCTTCAGCTTGTGGACAAGTACTCATTAGGACCGTCCTTGACCCTAATACTCACAAGATATGCTCTCAAATCAGACTTCCCACACAGGATTTTTTGCATGTTTGGGAGACCTTTCACAGCAGATATGACCATCTTGGGGTGAAAAAAAATCTTGTCAATACTCTACCGGTTTTTATTGCCTCAGATGGAGAAGGATTTGTTTGAGTGGACAGCACAATGTGAAAAATTTGTACGCCGAAAGGGATGCCTTCAAGCTAAAGTTCCTTTAATTCCTTTTGAAGGCCATGCACCATTGCAAATGGTAGCTATTGACTTAACTTTGAGAAGACCAAAAAAACACCTACCAATATATCCTTAAGATCTGTTTATGAAGAATCCCAATATGAGTCCAGACGGCACCTACAATAGCTAAAGCCCTGCTGAAATGGATCATTCAGCCTATGGGATGCCCTGAATAACTCCATTTTGATGAAGGGACAAACTTTGAATTTGCCCTTATAAAGGAGTTAAGCCAGTACTACAGAAGCTGGAAAAGATGGACAACCACTTACCACCCCCAAGGAAATGAAACCTGCTTAAGGTTCAACCAAACCTTTCTGAATATGTTGGCAACATTAGTAGTGGAAGAAAAGTTGAGGTGGGTACAATACTTACCTGAACTCTTTCAAGCCTACAACAACTCCACAGGCAACACACAGTACTTCTTGATGTTTGGGTGGAATGTTTGCCTTCTGACCGAAGTGGCTATGGGGACTCGAGGAACTCGAGGAACGACTGAGTACAAAAGCACCAGGAGAAACTCTCCTTGGCTTTCTGTAAGGTGGAGGAAGAAATGCATCAAGTGTCCACCAAGGCTAAATGCAAAATGATGCCACGGCCCATGCTACTCCCAGGAGAGAGAGTGCTGGTACATGATATGGGCATTGGGAGAAACTGATCTATGTGGTGGTTGAATCACCGGAGTCAGGGACCCCCACTTATAGAGTTTTCCCAGAGGGTAAGGTGCCTGATGATCATACAGCGGCTGGAAATTAACTGGAGGAGGCTGAAACCACAATGGCGTATCAATGGCTGGAGTCATGGAAATGTCAAAAGAATGGCTTGTTTTTGACAAGGGCCAATAAACAGGGGCAAATACCCAGACGATCTGTGTGGGTAAATCTAGGAAAGCCCTCTCGGTTCAGGGAATAAGTACATCCTCATAGTGGCAAGTCTACCAAGTGGGGGAGAGTGTTATGAGAACAGATTATCGCATTGCTGTTTCCATTTCTTCACGTGCGGTTTCGACATTTGCTTTGAAAGTCGGCTGATCGGGCGCAAATTCTGAGATCCAGAGTGGACTGGAGCACCATAATAACGGAGATATCTGGGGAAACTCGGATTAGAGTACTGGAACACGTGAGATATTGCAATATACTTTTAAGGAGAAAAATCTGTTCTGGATTTTGGAGGGAACTGACTTTAAATCCTTAAAAGAACAGAGATTATTTAGAATCTGGATTTTAGTGTTTGACCTCACCTGTATTTTACCTTTTTAGAATTGAAAGTTTTAAAGGAGGATATCTGTTCTGGATTGTAGTGGCTGACTTTTAACCATAAGAAGAATGGAGTGCATGCAAATTTTGGATTTTAGTGTTTTTTGCTTGTCTGCTTGTATGTAAATTAAATTATTTTCTTGGTTGTAAACCTCTCCCTGTGTATTTGGTACTTGTGGTTTATTCTCATTTGGTTACTACCTCGAATCTGAGTTCCTGGTGCTATGTGTTTCAACACACAGGACTCCAGATTCAAACCGGGGTCCTTTCAGGTTTCTCTTGTCATAGGCACAACCTCTGAATATATTAGCCTGTTGAGCAAAAAACAGAGGTCGCTATCTAACTCTTGTCTTTAACTCCAGGGAATGTCACTGTCAGTAGTGAACTTTTTCACAACAAATGCACTCCCACTCTAAATACCTGCAGCAACCTTGATTGATCCATAGGCATTGATCTGAAATACCAATGTACATTTTGTTTGCTTGTTATTCGTCTGTATGATTCACAGTGAGCCCTCCCTCTAAGGGAATAGTGGAACCATACCATGCCAGGAAACAGCCCCCACAGCATAACAGAGCTGCAGGACCCCTTCACTGTTTGTTTTTCTTTAATTTGTCAACTGTTTAGGTGTGCGTAAATGTATATTGTTAGAAATATTTATCTTTATCAAAGATGACAGAGTCTTTGGGTATTAGAGTTTACTTGCAAGGAGCCGATACATGCACTTCGCTGAGTACAGCATCGACTGACGAGCTCTGCTCCGCAGTCCAATTTTAAGTTTTGGATTACACACACACACACACACACACACACACACACACAAAAGCGCATAAGTCATTGTTAAAGTACATCAATTGGGACCCTCTGTTCCTGCTCAAGGCCACATTATGTTTCCCGCTTATCATACGGGGAGTTGCTCAACTTGCTTTGCAAGTTAGCTTGAATATTTGTCACACAGGTGCATACCCTAATAATTATTTTATTGGGGGTTAGTGCTTGCAACATTACTTTATTTGCAATTGTTTAATAGTATTTAAGCATAATCATATAGCATAAGCATAATCATATTTTTGTAACACTTAGCAACAAACATTAGGTTTAACTATTATATATGTAGATGTATATGTATATAATCCGGCCTTAGTATCTGTCCGTTTGTTTATCGACCCATGTTTGTCTGTGACTAACCACCACACACTGTGCGGGCAAGGTCTACCCGAAAGGAAGGACTGATGAAAGGAAAGTTGAGAAGCAGGTTTAATTAATTTTGTACTCACTATGCTGTTTCGAGTGTTTGTTTAATATTTTTCCATATTATTTCTATTAGTATTACTGGTATATTGTTGTTGGCAGAATTTAATTTATTTATTTTTCTATAAAATTAAATTTTATTTTAGATTTTAGATTTTTGCAAACAGAATTTGTCATAAAGCGCTGAACAGATTGCATTTATCAGAGGGAATGAAAAAACAACAACAGAAAAGCCGGTGACAAACGGGTAAAACTGGAAAATGATTCCCTGACGCCATTCAGAATAAATCAAACAGTGGGAAGGTGACTAGATCTTAATCAGCTATGTATCATATATATATATATATATGACTTGAGACATTAGAGACATCAGAATATTGTCTGATGGTTATTGTTCGGCCTTTGTGAAAACACATTACTTGTCCTTTAACTAAATTTGACTTAAACAAAATGTAAATCACTAACATCTAGGGTTGTCACCAGAATTTTTTACTTCGATAAAATACCAGTTCGGTTTCACGATACCCGAAACCTCTTCGATAACACCCCCCAGAAAAAAAAGAAAAGGAGAACAATCGTAACCCTAAGTGCAGTAAACACGATTCTCATTCTAGCACAAAAATGATTGCATAAATAAATAATATAGATAATGACTTGAGAGAAATCCACGAGGTTTTATGTTTAAAAATGGGAAAATACAACAACTTTTCAAAATAAAAATCAATAATTGTCTGTTGCATTTCTGTAGGACTATGATTGGCTGGCACGTTAATAGTACTGCTTGTTTTCAGCAGCAAGATAATGAGAATTAATTAAAACAATGAAGTGGATGAATTGGATATTTTTAAGTTATTCAGGTAACTACTCTGTACATTGACGGCGAGAGGTTCCCCAAAAAACCTCCGGATAATATTTGTGCTTAAAAGTGTTGCGTGAAATAAATAATCACAAACTGGGGATGAAAATGCATAAATCCATTGTTTTGTTCGATACCCACTACATTTAGTTAAAAAAAACAAAAAAAAAAACAATGAATGGCACAAATGGGGGGGGGAATCCTACATTTTCACTACAATCTCTGTGCTTTTGACTTTAAATATCAAATTGACAGATTTAACATCAGTTTTACTGTGAACGTATAATTTAATTATATAAGTGATTCAAGCGTTTCATGATCAACGCTAACCAGCCTGAATTTTTTTGAAGAGGTCTGCCAAATGTCTCGCTAAATTTGAGGGGTTGCCTCCTTTTGTTTGTACCGACTTAAAGCACCGTTTGCGTACGGGCTTTGGTGAATATTTTTGTTTTGCACCGCTCATTCGGTTCATAGGAGAAATACTTCCACACAGCACTCCAGCTGTTCTCTTTTTCTAAGAGAGTGGGTCGCTCAGCTTATGTGCCTACCATCTCAACCATTTACTCTTGATTCCTGGATGCCTAGTTGTAATTGTATTCTACCTGGCGAATGTGGTATCACTGCGCGGATATAAGGAAAGCTTTTTAAGTAATCAACTCAGTCTTTTAAATGAAGGACGCAAACACGCTATTTTGAACTACAGAGTGATCGGATACTTTCAGTTTTTCTGTATAACCGAATGCACAATTAATGAACATCAGACCCGTTTTTTTAATTTGGTATCGCGGTAGTATTGAAGTATCGGCATTTTTGAATACCCGCAGCTATTGTAAAACGTGTGCTTAACAAAAACGTTTAAATATGTATCGTGATATCCCTCATGACCATTCTAAAGTTCTTATAGTTTCACTTTGCTTCACACAAAAGAGTTTGTGTATAGGTTGGGAGGGTGGGACGGAGTTTTTAGAAGTTTTAACAAAGGTTGCATTCCATGTCACATTGTCTGTGTTTTTTAAATTGAAGGGGAGGGGTAGTGTTAGGCTAATCAAAGCGGGCTTTAAACAGATACAAATTGCACAACCTTCTTTGGGAAGGGCGTTTGAAGTGAATAAATAGTGTCACATACTGGACTTTTACCTGCAATTCGACATTCAGTTAGCTGGGTTACGCAGACTACTTTACTTACATTTTATAAAAGAAATTGCACAGACATCCAAACAGTCAGAAAGGAAAGACGTTCTTATTGAATGAATACAATGCGTCTTTGGGATCGCATCTACGGCCTGGCTCTGCTCATTCTCATGGCAAAAAGTAAGTGTAATGCTTATGAGCATGTGCATCATTTGTTCTTAAAAAAAATTCAGGTTTGTAAAAATTAGTAGGCCGTTTATTTAATGTTGTCGGCAAGTGTTGTTATACTAGAAATTAAACACTTATGCTTTTAAGGCAAAAGATGCATCATTGGTACCTCTTGATAACAGTGGTGAGTTGATTATAGTCAGTTCAACTGAGTGACAAAACGCTGTATTATCATTGTTTCAGAGGAACTCTAATCTAATTCAAGAACAGTGCAAAAAGAATTAACATGTAAAAGCTATCTCTTAGAAATACAAATATTATGGTTTTCAAAACTGTTAAATTAAGTAAATTGTTTTAAAAAATACTGTTTGCTGTATTACTTGGGGTAAAAAAAACAAAACGATTTTGTCTTTATATTAATGCAAGAATAAAAACAAAAAACAAAAGGGGCCTTAAACAAAAAGTTAAATAATTTACATTTGTTCAATTATAATTCTGGCAAGGGTTTCATCCTCCATTGTTTCTTTAATTTTGCTTTCTTATGACCAAAGTGTCTTGAGAATTTATCAATTTCAAATTTATCTCAGTTTGAAAGTTCCCTGTTTATTCATTTAAGTTTTAGAACAGGGAAGTGACGCTAGGATCGACCTCATTTGGCCATGACCGATTCTGCGATTGGAATTACATTGAGGCAATGTAACTAACAGAGTGGCCGCTAGGTTTTGTGGCCTACCAGCAGAACGGCGTATTGAGTTAAACAGATGTCTAATTTATTAACTACATTTTGAAATAATCTTCTAAGAATTGTAATACGATATAATAAATCGTCCATACCAAAGTATTATGTAATCTCAAGATAATCTTCACAATTATTTATTCCCCATATAGTAACACGACTTGACTATTAAGATACATGACTGTGATGTAACCTGTCTTAAGTCGTGAGCGTTGAACTAAATGGAGTTGGCAAGTATTGTGTTGTGTTGACGTTAACTGTTCTTAACCGTCAACATGGAGGGATGATATGTTGCAGGACTGCTAAATATTCTCCAGAGAAAAATGGCTGATATGCGTTTTAATATGTGGACGTCGCATGCTTAATAGAAAATAGAGAGATCGGGACAAATGCTTTGGTATACATTCATCAAGGGTTAGTTGGATGTGAAGAGAGAAAACGTGAGATTCCCCTTTCACAAAGAAAATTAGCATTTCTTCAGTGCTGTATGGATAGGTCTGGTGCGTAATGAACCCATATAAATATATGGTCTTCCCTGATTAAACAAATCTTTCACTTGCTAAGCCACACAGTACTTTAAAATGGTAACATTAATGTCAGCCAATAACACAGTTGTGAATAATAACACAAACTCACTTCAGACCGTTGCATTATCTTCTGAACCATTTACAAATAAATTTGTCCGGTGATAAGCAGATAGAGTAACATGAGTTCATGTTTGGCTCAAAATTAAATATAGAACATCAAAGGTGTGCATTTCTTGCAGGTCAGCTCTGACTTAAATTGAATATGAGAAAAAAGATCTTTAGCATATATTCAGAGCAGTAAACTGATTGGTCTATTGTAAGAACCATTAGATCAAACCATAGATCTAAGAAAGGATTAAGTGTACACAATATTACTCATAAAAATGCCCCTATGTCTTTCTGGTGAAACTAAGCTGAAGGTGCGTTTCCTTTTCTAGGTGGGTCTTCTATATTCCCTGTAAGGGAGAATATATCACATGTAACCGTTAGTTCACCAACATGAGACTGAATAATCACTCCACATGTGTAATGGTTAAACCACTATGAAGGCTAAAGAACAAACACAGTTCCAATTTGTGCACATGAAAGTGCGACTAACAGACGTACAGAAAGACATATAAGAGAAATATTTTCACAGCAAAGCATATACAATACTTCCTCTTCAATATACTTAAGCAGTATGTTATAATCATATGCAGTATATTCTCAGTGTTACTCCCATGTAGTACACATTATCAACAATGCCTCTCACGATTGTCTCTATTTTATGTCCTTTTCACAAAACACCAGTCCAGTGTAAGCTACAAATAACATAAGTAAAACAAACTGACATTTTTTTACTCATGTTTTTCAGAATCACTTTCACAACTGGAAGGTAAGTTTTACTTCGTAAAAATGATTTCCCTTTCCTATTCACTCCAACCATTTGTCCAGTTGTTTAAGTGCTCCCCATTTTACTCACCTTAGTTTTAATCATAATATGAATAACTTTATATGTAACCCTCTCTCCCTCAGTGTGGGGATGTTAAGGGTTTAACTGCTTTTTAAATCACCCCTCTCTTCCTTTGCAAGAATGTGGTAGGCCCCCTCTGAACAATAAGATTGTGGGTGGTGAAAATGCCACAATGGGGAGTTGGCCCTGGCAGGCCAGTTTGCACGAGGGCAACAGACACGCCTGCGGAGGGTCCCTGATAAGCAAAGACTGGGTGCTGTCTGCCGCTCACTGCTTCTCCAGGTGGGAAGTCGTGGCAACTGCATGGGCATGTCAAATTAATTATAGCATTGTTAACATTGGGGCCTTACCAGTTTGCAGTTTATTCTACACACTTACTTCTTTGTTTCTTTACCCACACCCCACTAGCACAAACCCTTCTGGTTGGACAGTTTTTCTAGGTCTGCAGACCCAGGAGGGTTTGAACCCAAACAACCAGTCCAGAGCTATTGCTGAGATCATCCCTCATCCAAATTACACCGAAGAGACCAACGACGACGACATTGCTCTTTTGAGGCTCGCTTCCCCAATAACGTTCAACGACTACATCCTGCCCATCTGCCTAGCAGCGAAAGGCAGCTCCTTCTACACCGGCACTAACGCTTGGGTCACTGGCTGGGGAAGCATTGCCTTTTCTGGTGAGCATATTCACATCTGATTGTACTTGTTAAAATGAACAATGAATGCTGGGAAATTTAGTCAGAACCATGGGTTGAGGGAGTGGTTCATTGATGGTGTTTATACAACAAACGTTCCAAAGAGCAGTTAGTAGTGGACAACTGAAGAACACAAGCCTGACACACACTGGGATTACCAGAAATTATTTTTTACAGATCAGAAATGAAAGGGCCAGGCTAAGGATATACTTCTGAAGTAATGTAAAGAAATGAACAGGATATTTCAGTCAATGGTGACCTGGCCCTGTATCAGAGTTAGCCTCCATTCTGCACACCATTTAAACAAAACTCAATCCCAAACTTTTCCGATTTTTGCACCCAACATAAAACCCTTTATTATTTCAATTTCTTCCATCCTACCCATTCCAACAACGCTGAGGATAAGCCAATTATCTGGCTACAGTGAGGCCCTTTTCCCCAGATGCCTTGATCCTGTTGACACTCTTTCCCCCAGAACCTCTCCCTTTCCCAGGGAATCTGCAAGAAGTGGAGGTGCTAGTGGTTGGAAACAATCAGTGTGACTGCCTTTATGGAGAGGGCTCCATCACAGACAAAATGCTGTGTGCCGGCATCCTGGAAGGAGGCAAAGACTCATGCCAGGTACAGCAGCCTTGACCGTCTCCTGTCATTCTTCAGCATAGCTGAAGTCATAGCTTTATCTTAGAGAGTATTGGGTGTTAGTGTCACTAAAAAAAATCTTTCATTTTCTTCCATGACTAGTTTGTATTTCCATGACATCTACAGTATACCTCCATTATGATTATATGAGAACATAATCCAAATACACCCCACCCCTCAATTTCTCAGAGCCTCATTAGGAATCCCAATAAAACAAAACACACTCGGAACATATGCTCTCCTGAAAATAGCCTTTTAAAGCAGACAGAAAAAATAAGCTACCCTGAAAATGACAGATTCACCAACCTTATATTTTATTTCTAAAGGCATTATTTAAAAAAATAAAAATAGAAAAGCAATTAGAGAAACTGGGGCTTTATGGGCAACGGACTCCTGGAAGGGATACCTTTTTCCATAGCTTTACCCACAACAAAAAAAAACTTTGTTAGTCTGACATTACCAAAGTTACTGATAATGGAAATTTGTTGGTATCATTGCAGGGAGACTCAGGAGGTCCTATTGTGATGAAGCAGGACTCTGTATGGATCCAATCTGGGATTGTGAGCTTTGGTTATGGCTGTGCCCAACCTAATTATCCTGGAATTTACACCAGGGTGTCAAACTATGAGGCCTGGATCAAGTCCTACAGCAGCAGCAACCAGTCTGGGTTCATTACATTTTCCTCCAGTGGGCTGGACAATGACAACAACTTCACCTGCAGCAAGTTTACCTCCAGCTCTTTTTCTAGCAGAGCCACATGCTGTCCATCCCTGTCCCCCCTGCTGGCTCTCTTCTCTCCCCTCCTGTTCCTCCACCTAATCTCTGGCTGGGAACGCTAAAAATTGTGCTAAAGGCAAGCGCTATACAGATCCTTTACCAAGTAATAAATTGTAAGAAAATACTATCATTTAATGCACAGTTCCTGTTCTTCCAAAAACTGGGAAGAACCAATTCACTGTCAGAATACTGCCTCAGAACTAAAACGCAAACATAGCAGTACAGTTGTCCCTGCTGCAAAATGAAACTCACAACGGAACTGTTAAATCTAGCTACAGAAACCCATGAAATTATGAACCCACGAAATGCATACGGAATAAATGATGGCACATTTTGAAAGTATGTATTTCTAAGAGATATTTGAATGAAAGAGCAAAATATGATGGATACCTTAAATGCCAGTAATAAAAAAGAAAGATTGTCCCCATTTGTTCTTTTGCCATGATCAATATTGCATTTCATCCAGCCTCACTAAATCTACATTTCCAGTCAGTTCAGGAAACATTGTACAAGATTTAAAAATGTGCCAATTTTGACATATAATAGAACATTCCTACATAAAAACAAGTAGAGGCACATGTCACTTTGGGCCATAGAACCCGTATGCGTCTATTCTGCGTCGATTTGTAGGGGGGGGGGGGGGGGTTTTC
>JAOVYW010000039.1:1081468-1103879 GCA_025775045.1 Hiodon tergisus
GTGCATTTTGAGTTTTATTTTTGAAAAAAATACCGTTTTCATTGGGTGGTTTGTTCAATGAAATTCGACTTATACCCCAACAGTTGATGACTTGAAAATTATACTGAGGGGGAAATAGTCTTTGCATCGACTATTTAGGAAAATCAGTGTAAAATATAATTTGCATAATAATTTGGAACGCGGTGTATATAAACATGATACATTAAGATCATGTTTGAATTGTGCCAAGACTTACAGGTAATTTCCTCAATCTTTTCCAAACTCACACACCTTTTTAGCAGTGACGTACAGTCATTTTTGCACTTTTTAAAATTAATAAATGAGGCTGCAAAATTCATTATGTACCTATGAAAAGACTGAGGAACCTCAGAATGTGCTTAGCTTAGAACAGAACAGTCTCGAACTTGTGCAGGCTGTAAATAAAGCAGAAAGAAAGGTCCTATAAGCGAAGTGACAAAAAGGTGTGGACTCAAATGGAATTTCCCACTCTATACAGGTATTTAAGATATGTTCAATATTTTAGTGACTGATTAGAGACATGTTTGCTGCTTTTCTTGAGTCAAAAAATGAATGGGCGAGTGGCAATGCTGGTAAAGTCTCTTGCCTGACCGCAGCCTGAGGGCCACGTGCCCAGCAGAATAATCTAACCAGCCACTTTCCATTTCTAAAAATGAGTCAGTGGTGACATTACCTTCTGTGGCGATAATATTGGAGACATCCAGCTCTGCCAACTCCTGGGCCTCTTCCCTCTTAAACCTTGCACGCTTGCACTTTTCTATGGATGGCAGACCTAAAGGATAAGGGACGTTAAATTCAGAAAACAAATGCAAAAATTACCCTACAACTCAAACTTTAAAATACCAGATCCAAAAGTCACGGACCTACAACCCCCAGCTCCTCCAGCTCCTTCTTCAGCACGGTAACCTTAGATTTAACAGAGCGACATCCTTCAAACAATTTCTTGTAGTTCCGCCTCACACCACAGAGGGAGATGTAACGTTTCAGTCTAGTCACAGAACGGTTCTCTTCATCCTATCATCCACAGAAAAAACAAAGACTCAAATTAACTGTTGCTCGTATCCACCTAAAATGGTAAAGTTATACAGGAAATCGCGCAAGTGGGTGGTAGGTTCTGAACAGCCTGTGCGTGATATGCATAACTCAGTACATGTTCTCTGGGGACACATTACAAAACTGAGGGAGAGGCAGACAGATCACCTGTCGTCCTTTAGAGGAACTGCCTTTCTCCCTCTTGTTCTTCTTCATCTTCTCTGGCTCAGCTTTGTTATTACCCTCTTCCTCATCCTCCAAAGACGGCAGTGATGATGAATCAGAGTCATGTCTGGATCCGTTCTTTTTTTCCTCACCTTCTTCTAAAAGACAGGAGAAAAATGTGTTTGACCAGACTAGGGTTTTTAAAAGGCATCCACAAAGGTTTTTTTTTTTTCTTCAAAAATTTACACAAAAGGTGAAATACATTTTAAACACTGATCTATTTCTGAAGGGTTAAAATTAAAACAAAGCTCCAGCCCACTGTGTGGTGTTCAACTCAATTTAGCTGAAAATCCACTGGAGTAACATTATCCTCACCTTCTCTCTTATTCAGTTCTTCTTCCGAAGAGTCTTGCTTTCCATTTCCAGCATCTCTCATTTTGCTTCCTTCTTCACCATTCTCCTTCTTTATATTCCCCTCTTCATCGCTGTCAGAGTTCCCCACGCTCTGCTTTGCCCACGCGTTTCCTTTTCTTATTAATTCTCTCCTCTTTTGCACACTCCATTTGGCCTCTTTTTCACTCTCTGAACTGCTCCCCGTGTCTCCCACGGTCAACCCCACTCGATTCCTCTCTGCATCTTTCTTATCGTCGTCTTCTTCCTCACTGTCAAATTCGACCTCTGGCTTTTTTGGTCGCCTTCTCACATTTTGCTTCTTCTCTACCTCCTCATCACTTGCTTGGCTACTTGACTCATCGCTGTCCATGTTGTTCTTGGTCTCTTTGGGTCTTGTGTTCTTCTGCCTGCTTTTCTTCACCAGGTCTTCATCATGTCCCGTTTCCACCTCCTCACTGCAGTGCTTGGGCAGTCTTCTCTTACTCTTTTTCCCTGCCATCTTTGTAGATGACTTCTTCTCTTCCTCACTCTCCGTGCAACTCTCCAGAGCCTCTCCTTTACCTCTTTCCTTGTCATGGTCCACCACATTCTCTTGCTTTTCCCTTTCTATTCTCGAATCTTGAGCTTCTGCATGGGAGAAAACAAACAAACCAAAAGACCCCAGTAATGTGCACAACTTTTACATGAGAAATTCGGTATCAGGCCAACAGGAGAAGAATTAAGAGATACCTGGATGCATCTTCTCCCGTCTAGATTTTTTCTTCCTCGCCACTTCATCTTTGAGCCCATCTTCCTCCTTTTCCTCCCTTTTTCGTTTATAGTTTTGCAAAGAACGAGGTACTGTCTTCTTTATTAGTGGTTCATTTTCACTGCTATCACTATGCTGAGGGAAAGCAGAGTTATACTGCCTACATCTAACTAGCAAGATAACACTAATCTAAAAAAAAAAAAATTCATTTTGAAAATATATATACACAGCCAAAACAGGGGGAAGCACACAATTCAGAAGAAAGGGATTTAATTAAAGGTAGCTAACTCGCCAATTACATTCAAAAACAACAATTCATATACTGATTAGCATATTTGTTTTAACATTGTTTCCCACTAAACATGCCTTCTATTTTTAAGTGAGCAGTAAGTACACAGATCCTATATTCCAATACCCTCGATTTTAAACAGAATCACCAATTACACATCAGGTTTTTACAACAAACTATTCTAAGCACAGAATAAATGACAGTTGGTTAATGTCAGAGTCCGACTGAGAAGGCAGAGATTAAGCTCTGTTCTTCCAGCATGAAAAAGCAACAAGACTTATGGTTTGTATTAAAATGGTGATCCATGTTCGCAAGAACTAGAAGCACAAAATATTTATTTTTTACATTGTATGTTGTAAAGAGTTATGCATACAAATTGGGGAAAAGGTTAGAAATACTTTCATAGTTTATTACAACTAAAGACGTAGAACTCCATAGAACATAATCGCAATTGTTTAAACTAAGTTGATTTCGGAAGTAGGAGTGTTACTTTTACTTTTTCTGTGCAGAGCTATGTGTATGTGCTATCCAGTCCCGAATAGTGAGTTTCTCTTCAAATACATAAATATTTAAAATCTTTTGTGTAGCGTCGTTCATTAAATAATTAAAAATAAGTAATCCGTTTTGTAAAGTATGAATATTTTTGTCAACTAAGTAATATTACACTATAAGCAGGTTGACATTCAATTTCCATTTTAAACTTTTATTGTGACATTATTTTTTACCGTTCTCGGGACTCGGAAGTAACGCCTTAATGCTTCTACCGTAACACTGATATGACATAGTCGAACTGCCAAAATATAGTTTAAGAAGCGTCAATATAAATGGCAACGTAATTGGTCTTTACTCATTTGTTACTTAGACGAAGAGAGACCAGCAACGTCAAGCCATACCAGTTTACAGTTTTAAAAAAAAAACATGAAATATCTTGGAATGCGCTTTGATATAGGCCCTATCTTTTCTACGTTATGTACACTGGAGTATGGTAGTTAGAGTTGATTTCTTAGTAATTAATGTGCCACAGCCTGGACTGGAAACCAATACACACGTTTACGGTCTACAGACATGCAGAAAAACGCCAACTGGAAAAAATAAAAACCTCGCTTTTCTTTTTAAACATCAGAACGTCAAGATCCCGCTTGCAAAACGTTACCTGCATGATAAGTTCCTCTTCAACGATTCGCTTGAGCAAGTCAGCGTCTTGATCGCTTAGGGATTCGAGGTTCACATACTCCAAGTACCTCTCTCTGACAACACGATGTGTAATTTTGCTTTAAAAAAAACAACAATACCTATATTATACTTTCTCTGCAACAGAAATCGGGTATAGGCAGCTAACTAATTGCCTTCTCATCTTCCTCACTCTCCTAAATAATTATATTTAACTAGATGTTAGCTAGCTCACTCAATGACAATACTAAGAGGCTGCTAGTTGACAGGTTCGCTACAGTACCTAAGTATGTCGCAAACATGATTTCTTCACTCACGCAATTATTTAAACCATTCAAAATAGTTTTGCCGATAGAAAAGTTTTACCTGAGATCCCGACACCGACGCAGTTCCTTTACTACGAACCTACGAATTGCTACGTCCCCTGACACCATAGTCAACACCGAATTTATACAAAACAGTGAGTATTTCGTACTTCCACTTTTGGCGGGTAAAAGCACCAACGTACGCTAATGCTCAGTTCCTGTGAGCCGAGGACGTACTTAGTACGGTCGTACGTAGTGACGAATAGGTATTTACCATAACAAGAAGTATGTACAAATGATGCACATTTCTTTTTGCATTTTTGCCAGGGTCGTAATTATAATATGTACAATATATAACACCATTATACAACACTTTGTTAACATATTGGTATGTTTTAATTTCCTCAAGAATTGTTCCGTTTTTTTTAATGTGCATGACACTTATCTAATATAATAAGCAATATTGCAACATAAATCAAATCTTCAGTGTGTAACTTGTTCAACAAAGCAATGTGTGAGAAAACTTTAATTATTTGAAACCTCTTTGGCGTGATACAGAAGAAGGATGAATCAAACAGCGAGTTGATAAATAAACCTAAAAACTAACACTTTGTTTTATAAATTGGGGGGGAAAGCTCTATAATTATATATATTTTAGACAGGAACGTTTGGGACAGTCATACACTTAATAAATACTCCAAAAAAAGTAACTTTTAAAATATGTCTTTTATTCAGAATGGCTCCTTTAAGCCTTTAAGACAAAAGCACTTTATATTGAGCATAAAGTGAGCGTTGTTCATCGTTAGCAGGTTCACGGTTGGTTTTTGTTTAAACACGATGTAACAGCAGGGCATTATATAAATGTTCAAGTCAGTCAGTGAGCATAGGACAGTACCTTAAGTTCAGTCAGTAAGTACCAATTAAGTGAGGGCGGATCTCCTTGGCAATTTAAGACTCCACCTTGAAATAAAATATAGCAAAAACATTGGGAAATTCGCCATTAAATTATTGTGTCAATAAATCAAAATCGTTCCCTGTGTTATGGTTGGTCAATTTGCCTTTTAGGTAAATTAGTCGCATAGTCTCAGTCAGTGTGTCAGTATAGAAAACAGCCCATCACTTGACAACAACCACAGAAAAATATACAAGATTCCCCCTCCCCCCCTCCAAAACACACAAAATAATTTATTTGAATGTGTTCTTTAAAAAATTCTGGATAATAAATTAACACAATAAATTAAAGAACAAAAATGTCCTAATATTGAATGACATACATAAAACAATAATAATTAAGCATTTAAAATAAAACTATCAAACCATTTTCAGGTTTTAAACAGGAATGATTCTACGCTAATCCCGATTTAATCTACCCTCTGAGTGCAGTGTTAATGTACCAGTCAACACTATCCACCAGCCAGCACCGCTTCCATTCATGCTCACCCTCTACCCTTTTCATTTCCTTCTAAAATAAAATGATTTCTCCATTCCAGAGAATATCGCCCGGATTATTTCTATTTGGACCGACCCCTAAACTATTCCCATGCTGCACTCCTCTGCTTTTTTTTTTTTTTTTTTACACCATCACTCCCTTTAACTCCCTTTCAGTCATTGTGTAAACTGGATGCTCGTGCAAATTCTCAGTTTATCGTTCCCTCAGTCTTTGTAAACAGTCTGCAGCCCATGTCCTCGCTCATCATGCATGATGTGGCGCCGCACATGGATTCTCCTGACCCTCCTATCCCCTCCCCCTGCCCCAGCTCCCTCCTCTTCCGATTGCCCTGCCCCAGGTGACGAGCTGACACCACCAGATTCCAACAAGGCAACACCCCCTGGTCCAGAGCCACGCCCATTCTCATAAATGAGGATGTTGAGGGTTTCCTCAAAGATGCGGGCCTCAGGGAACTCAACCTGTTCAAAGAATGTAGAGGGAAGAAAAATCTAGTTTTATTCAATAGCCCAGTGTATGCAGAAGTGTGGAATTAACACTAATTAGACGAAGTTAGAACCAGGTAGGTAGTGTGAACAAGTTCAAAAGTCAGTCAAAATCAATGAGCTGACACAGCTCCTTGAACTTGTTTATTGTACATACCGTACATTTGTAATGACTGTATAATAACATGTGTATCCATTACCGTCACAGTTAGTACGTTCCATGAGCGGCTGAAGACTGCTTTAATCTCAGTGAGCAGAAGTTCAACATATCCTCATGTGAAGCTACAATACCAACCAATTACAGATGACAGAGCAAAGCATGGCTTAATATTGAGGAAAAACATGCGTATCTGTCCATCGGAAACACAGGAAGCCTGAAAAGACTGAGTGCATGCGCAGTTTCACTCATAACTCAACTAACAATTAATTGATCACAGATGCAGAGCGACAACATAATCACCAATACCTATTAGCATACATATATACCAACTCTACAGAGTGGTTAAGTTTATTTTACACTTACTTTGGTCTGTTTTTTTTCTGTGGCGTAGACGATAGAAGTGCAGCAAACCTCAGCGATCTTCCTGCCCTCGCCATAGAAGGACCAGCAGCAGATCTCATCCCCCAGCACATCCTTGATAAACAGGACTCTGCCGTTGAAGCGTAAGCCCAACTTGTCAAACAGCTCAATATTCTTCAGCAGGTTATCGTCCGAGTTGCTGTGTGTAAACCACATTATAAGGAAAAAACTTTACTACTGCTTTAAAAAAATAAAAAAAAAAAAAATAAAATAAAATTATAGTTTCCCTGAAAGGATCATTAAAAATGTGTTTGAGTGACTCAGATATGTACTGACTTGGACAGACAGTATTATCTGCAGTATTACCTCGTGTACGAATATTTGTTGTTCCCTCTGTTGTTCTGCAATTTCACAACAGGCTGAAAGACAGGAAAAAAATAATATTACACAGCACTGTACCATCTCTCACATTCCCAGGTTCTTCAGCCAACCCTCTTCAGCTAGTGACTCAACGAAACTCAGGGTAACTGCAACCACACACATTAATTAGGGGGCCAAGCCCCACAGTGCATAGACCCTCTATTATAATTGATTTGGTCTTTAATTGATGGCCAAGTCCAACAGTGCGTTGGCAATAATATAATTGTTCTGGTTTTTATTAGGGGACCAAGCCGGACAGAATGTAGACACCCTATTATATGGTATTCTGGTTTTGATTATTTTCTTACACCATTTCTTACAAAAATAGTTTTTAACTCCTAGAGCTTCTTATAGAGAGCTATGATAAGTCCCTGCAATATGAATATGGCTCCGATTGGCCTTGTTGTGGCACTATAGCAAATGACTGAAAACTTTGATTGCAACTCTTGACCCTTTTCACTAAGAGTTACAAAACTTGGTACCTAGGCTATTCTCCTCAAAAGTAACAAACTTTCCTCAAAGACCCATTAAATCCGACATGATGGATTTTCCACCACTTTGAATTTTTTGTAAAATCTCCTCCAAGATGACACAAAACTCTCACCGATATGTTCTTCAGACGCTCCTCTTTAATGGTCTGGAATATGGTCACATAATGGTGTGTCTTTTGCTGCTGGGTCCCTGTCACTAGTGTATGCTTCTAAAAATTATATTGTCCTGGTCTAAAATTCATTGTGTCCTTTTAGCCTGGTTCCTTTCTTTTAACCATCTTGACACGCTTATTCCCCCCCCCCCATCTTTTCTTCTCTCAAATCCTTTTCAATAGTTCCCCCCTCACCTTGCGGCAGGAGGCGATCATGCGCTGCTCCTCTTTGGGTGAGGTGATCATGGGAATCCGACACGCCCCCTCAAAGGTCTCTGTCCGCTTCTGTTAGAGAAGAGAGATGCACATTCAGATTCAGTTAATCAATCCTTTCCACCTAGATTTATTTCCCTCTCACATCCTTGTGTACAGTAACCTCCATATTAATTCACACCACAGTTTAATGCAACCATGTTTCAATAAAAAATGATTGTGGAATATTTTCATTTTGCTCAGTTACAAACAGAAATTAGCAACATTTTTGGTTTCCCAAAGAAGGTTGTCATATTAAAATATATCCGATATAAAAACCTACTGCAAAGACATGCCAATATTTTCCTTACAAAGTGTTATAAAGAACTTCACAATAATTTCATTAATCATTAGAACATATCATTAGCTATGTTAGATAAGTGTCTGTCTAGATACCTTTGGATCCCATGTTGCAGGACTCTACACCCCTTTTAGCATAAATTAAACCAACTAAAAAACTCACTATAATGCAGGTAATCAGGTGAAACAAGTCAACTACATTTGTTGAACTGAATATTGCATATGTCATACTGCTGTTCGTCTTAGCCAACACAGCAATCATGGTTAGGGTTATGGTGACGTGTGCCTAAATTTGAATACATGTTCGCACAGGGGAATTTTAACTCACAAATTCAAGGTAAATGCTTGCACAGTCAAACTTTGTATAGTCAGCTACGCTTCCAAATTTCCTTTTTACTGTATCTACAAATAAATAAAACTCTAAATGTGTATGAAATACTAATCCTAATGCAATCGAAAATCCCTCAGTAATCTGGAATGTCATTAAACATTGGACATGAGTACTTTTAATCCAAATCTTCCTGACCTGTAGAGCAGTGAGGCATTGTTGGACCAATCCCTGGAGCCGGAAATACTGGGCCTCTGTCAGAACCTCTTCCAGCTCTCGCTGAGATTCCGGAAGGGGCACTGATCCATCACGTAGGAAGTTCAGAACTAATCCAAAGTGGCGGCCACATCGATCCAATACAACCCAGCCTGAAAGAGAATAAGGCCGTCGAAATGCTGAGCAAAAACACACTCCTGCACACATGCATGCTATTCTGTGTAAATGTTTCCTGCAGCTCAGCTGAGCACATTTTTAGACCCTTTTAAGACCAGTATTTATAAAAATTAAAAGACCCATTTTCACAGCAAGTATACTAAATGTAAATACTAAAATTGACTAGATAAACTACCATCTAACAATTACTTACAAGTTGGAAGAAATCCAAAAGAAAAAACATTTTGATGCTACTACAATACATAGTTGAAATCCCAGCTGATCAATTGACTACTCAATAACATCTTTTAAATCTTCTAATGACATTAATATGGGGTTGAAAATAAGCATTTGCCTGACCCAAATCTTGATAAGGCGTTACAAGTGTGTACTCCTTAGCTAACTGGTAATGTTCAGCAAGTCAGTTCACTGACAAAAAAACTAACAAAACTAATGATGGATATTATAACAAAACAGCATAATACAGAAACATAATAAAAGTAATACTATTAATGAAAGATTTAATGTTTAAAGTAATTCTAAAAAGTGTAATAATTTATCATCATTTTAATCACTGTAATCAGTGTAATACGTTTACTACAATCGAGGAGATTAATAGCAAAGCTTCTTCAAAAGAAGATCTGCAACGCAGACAAAAATGATCTTTAAACTAGCAGTCCTATGTACGTGCATCTGTTGTAATTAGCAAAACTATAAATCATAATATTTTGTATCGTCTTACAAAACAAGGCACTGTCAATGTTAAAGGGATCCTGTTAACATAGAAACGCTGGTATCTCCAGTTAACACAGAAATGTAGCTGCCTTCGTAATGGAAACGTCCTTCACCTTTTGTCGTCATCAATCCTAGCGTGCTTAGCAAGGCAATTTAAAAATGCTCTGCTAAGTCGGGATGTTACAAAAAGACTTGAATGTCCCATACCAAGCGAAATGAATAATAAAGGGGGAAAAAAAATTTAAAGGACAAATGAACATTTTAAGACCCAGCCCTACAGACTGATTAAAATAGCTAAAATAAATTCTTAAAAAGAGGTCGCTAAGAAATCATTATAATACCAACAATTCTTTTTAAATTTCAGGATTTCAACACCCCATATCAAGTCTCTTTGAAATGGTTAAAATCTGTTTGTACGATCATACCACTTTCACATCATTAACATACCTTAGAATACTTAATAATATGAAAAAATTGCAAGAATATTAGAATATTCATTTTCTTAATGTGCAAGAATATCCCTGTGGTCCCGGTTTATAGTCCGAATAGTCAAAATTCAGATTTCCTGTGCCTTGTTCTGGTCCCTGATATTAGAGTTTATTTGCTGTACGTTTTCATTCACATTTGCTAGTAGGGTACTGACTGTCACTAATAATCAGATATTGTCATCTAATTTTTTCTATAACAAAAACAAACCAACACATTAACACCTTTTAAAGACCTTCAACTTAAGATGGAAAAACGTCACGAAAATTATCCACGGGAGCCCTGTGTGACTATGACAGCCTCTATTCTCATCACCAAAGCTCCGACATTTAAATAAATAAAAAAAGTTACTGTGGGGAGCAAAATAAGTTTTGCAGTTGTAAATATGAAATTACCACCGATGCATTTTCAATGGAAATTCCATCTGTCCAGACTTTAATGACTGTACCCCAACCAAGTACCATGGAGCACTGTGCAGATCAACTGCCTGTTTCTGAGTTTGCATTTCAAAAGCATCTCTGTGCTCCCCACTCGTGTATTTTGGAAAATGCATTGGAAAATGCTCAGTCACTTCCAGCAAAACGTTTGCATGGAAATCCTTCCCTGAAATGAATGGTACCTGCTCACTGTAAACAGTCTTATACTTTGTCTTTTATCGTGCCAGGCCAAAAGTCTTGACCGAAAGGGTCTTTTCTAAGTGACTTCAGAAAAGGCCGTTCCAGCACAATACAATTCACTTGGGAGCATCTATGCTACCTTCCAGATGAGTGAAAAAAAACACAATTTTCTTTTTGAATGGAAAACTTCAATAGGGCAAGAATGACAAAAAGAGTCAGAGGTCCAGAACTTCTCCTTACTCTAGCAGTTTGGAGGTAAAGCGGTTACAAACCAGCAGTGGAAGTAATGGCTCGATTCAGGTTCAGTTGGCTAAAGCGCACAATGACATTTGTGGAAGTTTCATTCAGTCACACACAGTTAATGGCCACACACTTTGCTTTTAGTCTGCAAGGCCAGTGTAAAATAAGGTGTTTAAATTATACATACAGTTCTACTAACTGTATGAAACCTGCCTTATAAAGGCTCTCTTGTACACCTTGAATATGCTGATCTCCACACATCCAGTCTATATACACATTTTCCATACTTCTCCACACACAGCCTCTTACCCTCTGGGTCTATGGTGACTTCCACCCCTCCATTACACATGCTCCTCAATAGGCTGTCCTCCTTACTGAGGGTCTGGACAGTGGTGTAGTGCAGGGAGCCCCCAACATTAAGCTTGACATATTTGCTCCCTGTTAAGCCTCCTCCGCCCTTCTCCTCACTTGCCCCCCCAGGGGACAGTGGCACAGGAAGCGATTCCGACGCCACACTTCCTCTGGAGGCTTCCGCAGACATCAGGTATGCACTAAGGTGAAAGGTACTGGGGGGGGGAAAGGGAGTCGTTTTCATCCTGACCATACAAGCAGTGGACTTAGTAACAACTCTAACGACCATGTACACTCATGTCATTAACCGTGTCATCGATGACTAAAAGACTGCAGTAACACATAAGGCTTATCGTTTACCATCCACTGGAGAGTATACACACACTCCACTTGAGGAACTACCCTTTTGGAATTTTCACTAACTAGCAAAGACATTTTAACCCATAATATTATATAAACTTTTTAACCGTATTGCATGGTTTTCACATACACAAGGACTGGCAGGATTAATGTTGTTCTTAACCATGAGCAATCTGACACTAAGGTAGCAATATAAAAATACAAAATGTTGTTCCACGTTTGCTTGCAAGCTAGCCACCAGCCATATTACCAGGTACATTAACTACCAACTAATACTTGCTTGTAAGCTATCTTAATTGTTTTAATAGCTGGCTGGCAATCAGACATTAGCTAGCTAGCTAGCTAGCTACTCACTTACAATGACTAATTGACTACACGTAAAAACGCCAATTCTTTATGCCACTAATTGATTACACTTTTAGGCAAATGTTTAAATAAACAGTACATACAAGAAAAACTGCTTATTACGAGGTCATCGCACTTCTTTCCATACGTGGTACACAATGCTCTTTGCGTACCTTCCTTCCTCCTTTTCTTCGAACACTCACAATGGCCGCCTCCACGACGTTCGCAATCTTCCAAAGTGATTGGCTAAGATAATTGTCCATCCATGGAGAAATATGCAAACGATACACGATTGGTTACAAAATCAAATTGCTCAAATGGGATTGGATTAAGACGGTGAAGAACCTCTAAATAAACCAGGACAATTTTTTTTTCTGAGACGTTACAACGGTCAAATCGGAAGAAAAAAAGCATTAAAATAAATGTTATTTTGACTGTAGGGCTTGTTGGAGCTAAATATGCAGACTGCATTTCAGAACCTTACAAGTGATCATATCTAAGGCACAGAATCATTTATTATACTCAATTGTTGTGAAAGCAGTAGGAAAGTGGTGGCTATTGTTGTCTTCTTTTCACCTTCTCCACTGAATGGGTGGGCCATTATGACTGGTTTGGCATGGTCTCACATTGCAGTTCTCAACCCGTGGATCATCTGGCCTGACCCTAAAACTATGTTTCTTTTCACCTTCATCACCTCTGACAGGGTGGGCCATTTTGACAGATGGGGCATGGTCTAGCACCGTGGTTCTCAACCTGCCTCCCGTCTGGCCTAATTTTGCAGCCCAATCACTTTAATTTATTTGTTAGTATTAAAACCTATGTTATTCAGTCGTTTAAAAAATACTGTTTAATTTGCATACATACATTTATAGATTTAATTTGTGCAGTGCATGTGACCCACATTGCATGTACTGGGCTGTGCATGCGACCTACATTGCATGTATTGGGCTGTGGATGTGATTTGCATTGCATGTACTGGGCTGCGTATTTGGTCCACATTGCATGTCCTGGTCTTCGCATGCAAGAATTTGTACCAATTGCAAAACTGATTTCACATTCTACACATCTTCTGCTTTGTAATAAAACAGTGAAGATCCAAAATAGAAGGCGTTGCGGACCTAGAGTAGTGGGGTCACTGCTATTAAGCCTACACAAGCATTGACAGCATTGACGTGTTGCAGAAGTAACACTGTCGTAAGAGACGAACAAGAACCACAGTAACAAAGGGGCAACATGGTTTTCACCATCCAACAGAGAAAGTTTATTTCATCTTAGATTTCAGCCAATTATTAAACAATTTCTATTAATGGCAAAATAATTATAATAAATAATAGCAATCAATGACAATATTTCCCCTGCCCCTGTATTGGGACGGTGAGCGAAATGCAGAGCAGTGAAATAAACCATAATATAATAAAAGAAAACTTTTTTCAATACTGCATTATAGCAAGCAACCAGTTTTTTAATATAGTATCTTCATCACTGTGCAAGTAGAACAACACCAACAGCATTAATAACAATAATAATCATTATTAATAACAAATACAATATGATTAGCAGAAGCAGTAAAGTATACAATCATCGCGTGCTTTAAAAGTGAAGACGTTCTGCTCTCCTGTTTTTTCCCCCCTTTCACACATGACAGATCAAGCAGAATTGGTCTTTAGAAACTTCTGAGAACAAAATGCAATGCTTACTTTTTATATTTTACAAAGCTTGAAAAACTACTATGGCAATGAATATGGAATTTGGAGTGACATCACATTAATGGGACATTGTATTTTGGCACATATTTAGTACATTTACGTATAAGCCTCAATATCCAATCAAAATATTTACATTCAGTGAGTTCCAGTATGCTTGTGTTTGTGTCTGCCCATCTGCCTTTCTGTCAGTGCCTCACCAAATCTCAATAATGTTGCCTCCCTTTCTATATCTCAATCCCCCACTATGTAAATTGCATGCCCCTTTTTACTCTAAGGCACCAGTCCTAGTTTTAGATTGAAAGTTTGAAACTGAAAACAACATAGCTGAGAAACAACTATGCACAGAACAGCAGACATGTAGACACAGAATTGCAGAAAAAAATACAAATAAGAGACACAAAGAGAGAGACGGAGAGACAGGAAGATAAATACGTTTATGTTTATAGACGCACATAGACAGAGCTGTGTCATAGATAAGTAGAGAGAACAGAAAGTGAACAGCAGGAGGGAAGAAAGGAAGGAGACATGGTAAGGGGGTGATAAGGGGAACTGTCATATGGGACATGAGAACATTGAATATGCTCCACCTCTCTCATTTCCCAAGCTTCTTTCTTCCAATTCACTTCATCCTTTTGTATTTTTTCTATTTTCAAATAGACACTTCATACTCTCGTGTGTCCTAGGAGAAAGATATGGGTAAGAACAATAAGCACTTTGAGAGAAACAATCACAGCATAACCAGAGCACTATGGAGGGACAAACAGCAATACTAACCCCTGCCTCATACAGCGGGTTGTTGAAGTCGGACTCCACGGTAATAGGGCTATAGGAGTGGGTGTGAGAAAGAGATTTCCAGAACAGAGGCTTCCAGTGGAACCTACACATGCTAAAAATAAACAAAGGTAGATCACACACAGATTAGAGAGAACATATGAGTCTTATAACACAGGGACAAAACTATCCAGTCCTTGTCTATAACAACTTGGACCAATTATTGAACCTTTGTTATGTCAAACTTACTTGGTGTAATACATGTAGATTCCTCCAATCAGGAAGATGACTAGGATAATAGGTAAGAAAATTGCCAAAGCAATATTCTCCCCATCCATTTGACGAGAGGGGTCTGTTGTTCTGGAGACTAAATACAAAGAAACCTCTTCAATCAACCACAAATAAAAATAATTACTAGTACACAGGTTGTTTTTTGAAAAGAAGGGAATAAATTATTTCTATCATAATTTTGCTTCAATTTATGTTATTTACGTAGTATATTATAATTATATTTTATAACATATACAAATATAGATTATTACCTTCAAGCTTGTGGTCATCTAACAGTTCCTCATATGCTACTATAAAGGTGAGGATATAAAGCAGAGTGAGAGGGGCACAGGTAACTTTTCATTAGAAAACTTCAACACTAACAATGTTCTTCTCACCTTTGCAGAAAGGTGGTGGGCTGTTCCACTGAGAGGGGTGGCCAGGGATGCAATTAATCGTGACCTCTCCAATAAGCTCATAGCCCTCATAACAGAAGAAACGGAGGGACTCCCCCGCCTGGTAGCTATGCTTGTATAGTGTCTGATAGCCATTGTCGGGCACTCCTGGGTTTGGACAAGGGTCATATTTCACTACAGAGAAGTAAAGAAAATGGAACCTGGTCACTGACGTAAAGGAACTACGTCCGTTAATATGAATAAACACATGGCTGATGAGAAGAATTCAGAAGGCAGTAGAGAAATCACTGGAACTAAAACAGTAAAGACATAATGGCTGTGCAGACACTCCAAACATAATTCACAACAAAACTGAGAGAAGAATATTGACATGATATGGGCCTGATTTGTTATCAGGTACTTACTACATTGGCGTACTTTAAAAGGAACTCAAACTAATACACAATATCTCAGCATATACTTCAGATTTCAATAAACAATTGATCACTACCACTTCTACACTTGACAAGATTGACCACTACACTTGACAAGCCTCCATTTCTAATACAAACAGGTTTTCTCCTTCAAATTAATTTAATATGAATGTGGAGATACTCTTTTTCTATAATTAAGATACTATAATTAAGTACCAACTGTTACATTCTATGTCAGTCAATTTTAACTTCATTTGGAGCACATCAAAATTAATCACAGCTACAACCACACACATAGATACTCAAGATAAGTCATGTTAACATGACAGGGCTTGGTTGTGAACACGCAGGGGTGGGGCATAACATGACAGGGCTTGGTTGTGAACACGCAGGGGTGGGGCATAACATGACAGGGTTTGGTTGTGAACACGCAGGGGTGGGGCATAACATTACAGGGCTTGGTTGTGAATACACAGGGGTGGGGCAGAAATATGCAGAGTCACTTACAGACACACTTTGGGCTTCGGTCACTCCACTTGGGAGTCCCCGTGTCACGCCCATGGCACGAGATCTGGCTAGGACCCTCCAGCTGGTAGCCCTGGTTGCAGGAAAACCGTACCACCGTGCCAACGGCGAAGCCAGGCTCAGGACGTACAGAGCGCGCTCCGTTCACCACCTCCCCTGGGTCTGAACATTGCTGAACTAAGGGGGTAAGGGGAGGGATGAGCAGGATCGCTATCATTAGAAGTCGCACAGATGTTTTGCTAGGCAGAAATAATATCAGGGCTAATGCATTCATAATGACAGAAGGCCGGGAACAGAATGTGTATTGCTAGTAAAATAAACCAAAACTAACAATGCAGTCATATCTTCCTTTATTTATTCAATTTAACTGATGTAAAAATGTTTTAAGATAATATTTCAGCCGTTTTGTGAGTGAGCTTTTGGTTACCTTGAATGGCTCATTCTCACCAGATAGTCTCTTTAGATTCCCAGGTATTTTAAAACCCAATCTAAACTCAGTATACCTAATAAGATGGACACTGTCTTTAACATTGATAAAATATTATCACAGCCAAGAATCTTCTTGAACATTTGAATATCAATAAGGACCTCATTGAAATCTACTGTAAATACATTTAAAAGCCAGAAACACATTCATCCATCAAAAGTTCTTATGTTTATCCTCTAAACCCTGCAACCTCACCTTTCTGACAGGTGGGTGGGCTGTTACTCCATGAGAGATCCCATTGACAGGTGATGATGTCAGAGCCAATGATGTCATACCCAGGCTGACACTGATAGGTCAGCACACTCCCCCTCACCATTGACGGGTGGGAAGAGCTGTTCCAGCCAAATTCAATTGGAGGGAGGGCAGGACATGTGTCATTGCGTTCCACCTCTGATTGATGAGAAGGATGAAATGTCATATTATTAGAATGATCACAGTAACGTCCTATGGTTGTACAGTTAATTACTATGACTGTAACATGATATACAACATACTTCTAAAATAAAGCTAATATTGGCAATTTAATATATTTGATCCTTACTGAAAAAGTAAAGTAATGTTAACACTGATATCTATTGCTTACCACGGTAGTGAATTAGAAATCCCTGACTAAGGATGAAGGTGGAATCATCTGGGTTGCTCTGGAACTGAATTGTGACCTCAGACCCTCCTGACATAACCTGGAAGCGTTCCCGTGAGCCCAAGTACTGCCCAATCACATGTGAGGTGAGGTCATGGCCATCCAATATAGTGAGGACATCATTGTGCCGGATATTTAAACTTAAAGGGGTAAAATTACAGAAAAGATTAATCAATGCTAAAAAAGATATACAATGTACAAACAGTACATTTCAATATAATAACACTTGGATGCAGTCAAAACTAATTTAGTTATATTCAAAGAAAACATACACACGCTACCTACCTACCTGCGATATTACTTACACTTCTCTAATACTTACATTTGTATGTCAAGCTCGATATGTTTGTCCTCATTGACATGAATTTGCCAGACACAGTCCTGGCCTTTGGAGTAACTCTGGGGCCAATCAGGTGACAGGACCGTCCCTGAGGCCTCAGTCAGCTCCCCTCCACACAAAGCTGAGAGAAAATAAAGAAGATGAGGTAAGTCAGATAACCATGCTGTAATTATATGGTATGTTTTATGTTGCCTTGTTCATATCTACATTTTAAACACTGAGCTGCATTTCCTTTTACCTCGGCACACTGGCTCACTCTCATTCCAGCGAGGGTCGCTAGGATCAACGCACTCAATGACCCCTGACCCCTGCTCCATGACAAAGCCTGGGGAACAGGAAAAGGAGACTGTGGTCCCAATGGGGAAGGTAATGTCACTGCTGCTGAAGTTCCCATGGGGCACGTAGGGTTCGTAGCAGTGTTCGCCGTCAAAGGCTGAAAAAAGAGACAGGGAGCACAGCGGGATGAAAACGCAGTTAGAGGAAGTAGCAACACTGAGCTGGAGAGGGTAGAGAAGCAAGATGGCAAAAAGGAAAGAGAGAATGAAAAGGACATGGGCCTCCTCTCACCCTCGTAGCGCAGCGCCAGAAGCAGAGGGATGGTGGAAGAGTCTGCTGTGAGCTCCAAGTACAGAGACGATCCCTCGCTCACAATCCCTCGCTCTGGGACATCATCCAGGTCAGAGTCAAACTGCAGTGGTGATAGAGAATTGTTCCCACTGCGGACTATCAACCTAGGGAAGTGCAGAAGGTGGGAGCAGAAGGAAGAAGTATTCATAAAATCACCTTTTATGCATTTCCAGGTTAAACCCACAGAATTTTAGGGATAGGGTGACGTGACAGATGATATCGTGGCCCACCTGTCGTCATCCTCATCCAAAGCCACCCTCTCAAAGTGGAGATGGAGCCTGTGGCCCTCTTTGGCCTCCAGCAGCCAGTGACAACTTAGGTTGTTGCCGCTGCTATGGTTACTTGCAGAGGGTGGTGGTGGGGAAAAGATTCGACCCACAGTGGCATTCCTGATCCACCCTCCACATGACACCACTAAGACATAGGGGATATGGGTGAGTAAAATACAAAAAATATCTTCAATTAAATACAGTTTTTTCAGCTAGTAGTACAATTTTTAAATTAAATTGTATATGGAACAGCCAATTATCCTTCCTTCCTAATGTGGAATGCAAATCAATTCGTTGCTTGGAATCCTGCCATCACACATGGGGAGGTAGAGGTATAAGTATGACTAGCCACCTCTGATCCAATAGCCTTCAAGCCACCTTTCTGTTTTACACAGCCCGCACAACAGATTCACCCATGACTGGAGAAGAACACAACTCTCGACTGCCAGCCAGCAGGAGCCCAGGAAGCAGACAGGAAATTATTGTTAGCAGCAAGCTGATAGAAGTCTTGCTGCATCCCATTCACATCCCATCCCAGCTTGGGCAGCGCTCTGCCAATCATGCGCCGACACACTGATCTCTTGGCCATAATTGGTTAACGACATGAGTTGGATTCAAACCATAGGAGTCTTTCCTTGGTTGAGCACCTCAAGCAACTGAGCCACTCCAGACAAAAAAAAAAAAAAGGTAACTATATATCAGGCTGATAAAGAACCAACAGACAATTACAAGATAAGAATTATATTTAAGTGTTTAAACAACGTTTTAAATACAAATATTATTCCCCGTAAAAAAATGACTGCAATAATATGCCAGACACATTCTTAGCCTTTGCAGTAAGTCTGAGACCAACCAGGAAACAGCCCTGTTGCGGATATCAAAGATGTTTTAGTCTGTAACTGTAAAGTGATACGGAACTGCCACTGAAGAAGACTGTGGCAAATTTTTTAAGCAAAGGAGTGGAAAAAAAGTTTGACTAAAATGGATAAACAAGACAGAGGTAAGGGACCACTGACCAACACATTGAGGTTCAGGTGAGCTCCAGTGAGGTTGTGTGGAGTTCAGACAGATGGCTACCTCATGACCTCTGACCTGGAAGCCAGGGTCACAGTGGAAGTGGGCGAGACCCCCAGGGTGTAGGTCAGTCACCGTTACACCACCTCCCTCAGGGGAGCTTGGGAATGAACAGGAAAGGAGAAAAGCTGAGAGAAAGAGACAGGGGGGGGGAGAGTTTGTTGATATGGCACACATTAACTCACAGGCTAAGTCTTTACATTTATGAAGAGATTACTTCTGCTTTACAAGGTTTATTGCCCAAAATAAATCGAGGATGTTATAATATATCGTTTTATGTTTTGACCTTGACTGGATGATCTCATTAAGAGTACAATTGCTCCTGCGGTAGTAAACACTATCTGACAAACCACTTAGTGTTCGACTAGTTTCAGTATATGTGGCAGGTGGCTAAATGACTGCAAACCGACTGAACAAAATACACAGAATAAAAAAGAAAACAAGCAGGGGGTACCTTGGTAGTGCAGGCTAAAGACACCGTGATTTGTTGGCTGGAGGCTGCGATAGTAAACCTGCACTTGGTTGGTTGAGCTACGTATCACCTGACCCTCACTCATCAGTGTTTCATTTGCAAGGAGTTCTGGAGCCACTCCCCCCAGTCCAAGGATAGTTAATGTTTCCTCTTTAGATAGATTCACTTTCTTCACCTTCAGAAGACAGAACAGAAGGAAGGGCAGTTAAAAAACAGCATCACTGTACAACACACTACACCCACACACACACATATACACGGTGCTGTGCAAAAGTCTTAGGCACATGTGAAAAAATTCTGAAGATGCTTTCAAAAATAATGAAATGCAAAGTTTCTAAATATAAAATAAATACTATAAAATACATTAAACTATTTTTTTTAAAAATCCAAATGGGTGGGAATATTTGTTGTGAAGACCCTTTGCCCTTAAAACTGCATCAATTCTTTTAGGTACACTGTGGTGCAGTTTTATTAGACAATCGGCAGGTAGATGTTCTGAACATCTTGGAGAACTTGCCACAGTACTTCTACAGACTTTGGCTCTCTGCCTTGCTTCTGTATGTCCAGGTAATCACAGACAGCCTCGATGATGTTGAGATCAGGGCTCTGTGGAGACCATACCATCTGTGGCAGAATTAATTGTTTGGACAAAAAAAATTCTACTGACACACTAATGCAGAATACAAAAAATAAACTTGAAAGACTACATTTGTGTAAAAGCTAGGGTGCCTAAGACTTTTGCACCGTACTGTATATATATTTAAGCATGTATACAAGGAGTTTACCTGCATCTCTACTCCGTAACCAGGATAGACGGTGATAGTGTATGTACATTCTAGAGGAGCATAGAGGGAAGAGGAGGAGCGGAAGTCTGGAGACTCCACTGTTCCCTCCAGTCCGGATAGACTGGCATTGCACTGCACTGGAAAACATTAAGACAAATGGACCCTAGAACACTTTCATTCTCAATGTGCTTATTACTTTGACGCATATTTTGTATTATGCTTGAAATGAAAGTTGAGACAGAATACTGTATGCACCACACTGTAAAGCATATGCATTACAAGATTATAAGACAGAAGCCTTGGCCTTTATTGTACTAGTGAATGGAGGTACTTTGGCAAGGCTTTACCTGGGGTGTGCACGGTGGTTATGGTTGTGGTGGTAATCAGGGTTGTGGTGGTTTCTTCCTCTGATGGTGAAGATGTTAACGAACTCCATGCTCTGGGCTGGCTGGCCTCAGGAGCTGCTGCCGAAGAGGTCACAGCTGTTGTGAGCACTCCAGGGGACATCCTGGTGGATGCAAGTTCAGACGGCTGGACCGGAGGGACAGCCTGTGTGGGATTGGTGGTTGTTCCTGAAGTGGGCAACAAAGAAGGGTTGAGATTAACCATTCAGCTGAGTCAACGCCATAACTGTGCACAGAAACACAATGGAAACAGTTTAATATACTCTACAACGTGTCCAACAGCCAAAATCCACATATACAGAAGCCACTGCACACATCATCTCACCAGCATACAGGGGACTTTGTCCAAGATAGTCTTTACTAAGGAGCGCCTCATGGATCAGTTCACTGAGAGATTGTGGTGTAGAGGCTGGGAAGCCAGAGGACTGCTGCTGTGGTGGGTCAGGAGTCTCAAGGACTACATCATCTCTTAGTTCTTCTGGGGCAAAGGTCAGACCTTGGAGGGAGGAGTGGGTTAACTGAGTTACACACCAACAGACCATACATGTATTAATACATATTCACATGAAAAAAGAGAGAAAACACACACAGAGACACACTAATTACCTGTAGACAAGTGTAGTAAGGTGAGAGATAGTACCACTGCAAGAATTGTGTACATCATGGCTTAATGTGAAGGAGACGGGCTACCTGGGCGAAGGGAAGAAAGTCACTGAGCAAAAGAAAACAAGAGGGAGATGGAAGGAGGAGTGCACAAAAAGCAGTGGTGAGGGAACACTATCAATATTGCTATAAGCACTGCTAAGCAACAACAACGAAGACGATAAAAATTTACTACTGTGATTATTCATTCCATTGTCATAAGAGTAAACACGAGAATAAAAAACTGAAAACATCATTAATAATTAATAAATATTAGGTGATAAATATGGGACCTTCCAAATTAAAGAAATAAACAATATAATACATATTATATAATATAATAAACAATATTATTGTGATTTTTATTATCACTACTATTGTTATTAGGCCTTATTAATATTGGAAGGCCCTGGTATAAACGATAACAACACGAATGATTATATCTCTATTACCGTGTATATGCAAAATACTCGATAATGACATATCTCCAGTATAAACGGTAACAATCCCCCCTATTCACTGCATTTCTTATTTTACTTCCTGCTTTCC
>JAOVYW010000039.1:1117237-1151320 GCA_025775045.1 Hiodon tergisus
TTTCACGTGTATTTTCGTTGTGTTGTATTGTGGGAATGTTTAGTCATAACTGATTCGGTTAATCTCCCCTCTCTAACGCACATAAACCTCTCAGTCGGGGGAGTGGTGGACTTTGAAGACTTTGTGGAATTGATGACCCCAAAGTTACTTGAAGAGACAGCTGGCATGATTGGACTTAAAGAACTGAAAGATGCCTTCAAACAGGTGAGGCTGGGGAAAAGATTCAGGCTGCAGAAGTTGGCTTGGCTGAAGATTACCCTAAATAAAAAAGACTACTCGGCCACACTAGCCTCACTGAATCTCACTCCTACAGTTTTCCTGTTTTTCCCTCCGGTTCTATCCAGTTTGATGTGGACGGAGATGGCTCGATCACTGCAGAGGAGCTGCGAGGAGCCGTTAAAACACTTTTGGGAGAAGAGATGAACAGACGTGAGATTGACGACATGGTCCGTATGGTGGATGGTAATGGGGATGGCACAGTTGACTTTGAGGGTGAGAAACTGGACACTGCCGCACTCACTCGCAACCATGCCGCCCGTACAAAAATGATTGATTGTGAATTGGATATTTGAGTGTAAATAGACATTTTAAACACACAGGAGTATATAATTTCTCTTTGAAGGATTCCTTTACTTGAGTATTGCTCTAGACAGAGTTGCATGTCATGACTGACACTGAGAAACTTAACTGACAGACTGTCAGTGTACAGTGACCACCCAGGCTGAAAATCTTGCAGGGGCGAAACACTTCCGTGTCCAAGCAGAGAGGGTCAAACTCTTGCCCTTCTTACCTGTTTTACTGGATGAGGTCACTTTTCTTCCTGCTCTAGCAATCTGCAATTATAAAGCAAAAAATATACTCTGCTGGGGTAAATCTATCTGAGCTGTGTTCATTTATTATTGTTTTTGCTTTACGTTTTTGCTTTGCTCTGTCTCTACAGAATTTGTCAAAATGATGTCCCGGGACTGAAAGGGTGAAGATAACCCTTCAGGGAAAGTGAGAACATTTCATTTTCTGTCCACCCACCATTAATCCATTCCATCATTTACTGAATTAATCATACAAAACCTTGTCCATTGAAAAGTTGATTTTAATGTTGTGACAATTTTGGACTGCTCAGAACTTGTGTGTGTTTGTTTATCACTCTCACTTCTCTGTCAGAATTTACTCCTTCTAATAAAATTAACTCCTTCCACATTTCTCTATGCTACTCCTTCTGTATGTCCATTTTTTGTTATCTATCTCTCCCTCAATAAGTTTCTTGTTAATATTTTTTATCAATTTAATATGATTGCAATTATCACCTCTAGAGAAATAAATGATCATACCTATGAGAGACACAAACATTCCAAGATAATCAGATGTTGTTTGAAGAAACAAAGTTTATGGCACATATTTAACACTATACCAAATGTACACTGGTCTAGCCAGATACGGTTGGAGGAAGTGGATTTTGATGATACAGACAGAGAAGGGGAGCAGGGAAACAGAGAAGAAGACCAAGAAAGTGGAAACAGAAAAGAAGACCATGAATGGGGAAACAGAAGAAGACTGAATGGGGAAACAGAGGAAGATCGTGAATGTGGAAACAGAGAAGAAGACCATGAATAGGGAAAGATGAGGTCAGGAACCAGAAGGGGAAAATAATTTCAAAGGGTACTGACACAAAAAAGGATGTGGGAATAACACATTTTCATTGATTTATTAAAGAAACATGCGTTTACTAGACAATGTGAATGATAATCGACCTCGTAGATGAGATTAATAAAATTAAATAATTGCAATTAAACAGGATAATCTACCTCACCGAGAAAGATTATACAATCAACTATGCATAAATAAACAATGTATATGATAACCTACATTGTCAATAAAGATGAACCCAATCTCTGAAATCCTTCTCAAGGGAGTTTTTACAGGAACAGATGGTGGATATAAAAATCTCAGTTGGAAATACCACCCATTTCTGGATTAAAAGGCCGAGAGAAGCAGAAAACTCAGGCAATCTCATTTATGGGAAAGACCCAGAAAGAGAGTGGTGGGCATGTTTATTTTTTCAATACACGTATTTTGTTTACTTGATTCTTCAGGTACACGACATGCAGAAGGAGACATATAGATTACTCTGAGAATAAATCTGAGTAACCGGTTCATATGAACTGATGATCTGCTAATCCTCATGGCCATCCTTAAATCCAGAGAAAGAGGCTGGTCAAAATGGTGCAGACACAGAACTGGATTAATAAGAAGAAGGGAGATTTATTCCGTTGGGACTCGTTGAACCAGGTTGTCAAACAGCAGGCTGACAATTCAGACAAAACAAAATATGTTTTAAAATACAACAGAATAAAAATCATAAAAAGGTAATTTCGTAATCCCATTTCGTAAAAATACTGGTACTCTACAGAGTACAGTGAGGTACAAAAATCTAACAAGTGACATTTCCGTCACTTGAAATCATGTCTAAAATTTGGCAATTGTAACAGATTAGAACATTATTTACAACAAAACCAATCAATCAAACTAAATTCCTGTGATTGCATATTTAAAACAATCAATTTAAAGAAACAAAGAAATGTTTTCCGATATAATATCTCTATACAAAATGTTCTATTGTTATATAGAAGGGCTTCTCTGCCACGTAATCCTCCCCTTACCTAATCTTGCTAATGTTTCTTTCAAGATTTTTTTCAAGAGGTAGGTACAGGATGTGTAGGTACAAGAGTTACTGCATCCCCTTGAAAAACACTATGTATGCATGTAAGGCATTAAACCATCTCCGTTGACATGTAGCCCATGGTCCTCATTAAGTTTCCCAGGTCCTTGCAGCTGATCAGAACATCCTATGTCAAAGTCCTGAAATGCCTCCAGCTGCAGGGCTGAGTGTCAGTCCGGGGCTTGCTCCCATGCGATGTCCTGGAGACTCTCGCCTTAAATGGTGGGGTACATTCTATAACTCCTCTCAAAATCCCCCCCATTTATCATTACACGGCAGTTTTAGATTTTGTCCCAACAGTGAAACAAATGCATCATGTCATAATCCAGTATTACATATGAATTTGTATGTTGTTTCTATGAAATAATTACATTTGTTATCTAAATACATGTGTGGCAGCCTGGAAATACCCTTCACATGGTGATATTCTCACATCCTTTCACATTCTTTAAGAAATACTATTTGTATTTCTTAAATTAAACCCTTATAAAACCCTTACAAATGAGTCGTTTCTCTCTTGTGTTCATACAATATTTTTATGTCATAATAATATACAGAGTATATGCTATATGCTTCATAATATTTGGTGCCAGAAGTTTTGTTTAGCTTTATTTAAAAATATCCAATATTCCAGCAGACAAAGGGCCTGACGTATGGTACTCCCAAGGGAAGCCATCACATAGCAGGAGACAGACAATTACATATGTATTGCTGATTCTACAGTCGCTAACCCACTGCACACTCAGTGAGAAGAAGCCAGAGTGCCCACAGAAGATACAGCATTCCTTCTAGTAAAAGCAATAACACCATGCTGTACAAGTGTGAGAAAGCAGGCCGTAATGATTCTTACATTCAGCCAACATGCAAGAACAGGGGCCCTCGAGTGGCTCGCCTGGTAAAGGCCCTTGTCTGGGTGAAAGCTGTGTAATGTTTGGCTGCTCAGACCTGGTTCATGTTGCTCATGAGAACTCTTGGTATTGCTCAACTCCCAGAAAACAGCAGGTTTGCTGCAATGTCTGAGAAGAGCATGCCTCTGAGAAGGACCTTCTGTCCTGTGAGCTGAGGGTCCGTTGAGACACAAATGGCGGGAAAGTGAGCAAGTCACTGCTCCAAACAGTGCCATGGACACTGACATAAACACTGTCCTGAGCAAAGCCATGAACACTGGCATAAACACTGCCCTGAGCAAAGCCAAGGACACTGACATAAACATTGCCCTGAGCAGTGCCATGGACACTGACATAAACACTGCTCCGAACATTGCCATGGACACTGACATAAACACTGCCCTGAGCAAAGCCAAGGACACTGACATAAACATTGCCCTGAGCAAAGCCATGGACACTGACATAAACACTGCTCCGAACATTGTCATAAATACTGCCATGAACAGGGCTCTGAGCAATGACATGAACACTTCTATTTTACAGTAGAGTGAATAGGTTCCTGTGCCACGCGTCCGTCTCGAGTACACGCACGGGAGAGGTCATCAGCACCGTCTGAGGATCAGGCTAATTACAAACAGTATTTAACGACCTGTGATCCTTCAGTTGGTGCTGGAGTTGGTAAAGGAGCCGGGTGAGAACAGAAAAGACGGAAAAACGAGTCGACTCAGGCGAAGTGAATGCCGACATTTCGTCTCTGTGTAAAGTCTAATCATTTCGGTATTTTGTTTAGTTTATTATTTTGGTTTGTTATTTTAGTTTATTGTGTTTGGGGTGAACCCGTGAGGGAAGGCCCTGAAGAGCGATTATTGTTTATTTTCTGGTTACGTAAATGAAGCCAGAGAAATCGGAAGTGTCTGTACCGATTATTCCCGAACCAAGCACGTCGGTGTGCTACAGTTCCATAAAGTAAACTTCCATAAGTTGAAGAAGTTTCCATAACCTTTCAGATAATTCAATGGTAATTGCAATGTCATTTTTATTAAAACATATGTGTCTCATATGAACTATGGTGTTATTACAATTTTAGATATTTTCATTTATAAGACAAGCAGAATTGTACATCTGTGTTTCTTCTGTTAAATTATGAATACACGCAGAAGCCACTATAGGTTAAAATATTTACTTTTTAACATGCCATAATGTGTCCTATAACAAAATTGTATCCATTACACGTCTCAGGTCTTTGTATCCAAGTGAGGGATGGAATGGTGTCAGACAGAAATGAAGGCATGTTGAGTTGCAGGAGAAATGCAAAGTATGTGGATGACGTAATAATGACTTCTAATCCTGATCATCCTAATCCGGATTCAGCACTTGTAAATGTCCATCTCATTGTTCCCATTTGACATGAATTACACTAATGTACCAGGATTATGTCATGCCCAGTTCAGTATTTCTTTTTCCTTGTCAACTGCAGCATTAAATGCTAAGGATTTGTGGTTTACTTAATTTGGCCACCGTTAATTAGCAGACACACATGATTAACTGATTTATTTTTCTGGAAAAAATATCCTGAACACTGTAAAATGAATAACCTATTATGAGATAACAATATATCAAAATATTATTGCAACCATGTTGATAGTGAAAGTTTTCAGTCAAATTATAGAAGGTGACTATCCATGAAAATAGTTGTCACACATTTAGTAATATTATCCATCTGCTTTTAATAAATCCTAGAATCATGCTATTTGTTTTTTACTGTCTAGCTCAATGAAATTGAAACATGTCAACCAGGTTTTTTTGTCTTTGTGTTATCCAGTGGTGGGTCATTTGATTGGGGCCTGGTATGCATGTTTTTAAGATATCACTATTGATATTGACCTTGTATATTTCCTACAACTAAAATCGCATGGCTGCTAGATTTAGAGTTTAGCCATGGATGCAACACAAGGCTGATTTCAGGTTTCACGGCCATCAAGTACTTCAATTGCGAACTGCATCCAGCAATATCGAAGACCAACGATTGACACAGAATAAAAGAGTCTACAAACTTAGCTGCCCTATCTCTTTAATACCCATTTTACCCCGTATAAAACCTTTTTTCTATCCATACCATCATTTTAATTTAAAGCAATGATTAACCATCTGATAACTTCTGACACTCTCTTTATGGCACGCTTACAAAAAACATGGTAAATACATTTTTTTATGGAAGAAATATGAGGTTTCATTCTGATTTCTGATTTTGAAGAGATAAATACATTGTGGGTTTTCAAATTGTGGAAAGAGACCTGATACCTGTAGTTTATTTGAAGGAGACCCAAACAATACTGAATAGACACAATATTATAACAGATACAGTATATCATGCTATAAACCCCAGAGCGAAGGTCACTGTAGGCCAGGCTCCTTCTGTTGTGCAAAACCAGGAGCTGTATCTGTTACATAGTTATAGTTGTAAATGTAATCACATGCAGCTGTGGTAAAACATTAGATAATTGAGACCACCTTGTGGGATCCACGATGCTGAAGTTTTGACATCGCAATCTTCAGTCCTATTAAACGTCATGCTGAACAGCCTACAATTTGTCAGTTTTAGCATCAAAGTTCAACTGCATGTAGTTTGCATCTATTGCGAGATAGCACTACAAAATGTGCTACACGTGTTCTGTCACATTTTCAATATTTTTCAATATGTATTGAACTGTCACATTGATAAACCTTTAGGTTGGTTTTCTTTGTCCTCAGAATCTTTCCAGTGTTCAGTTTGAGTTTGGTGTAGAGTATACGTAACAAGTTTGGTGTCAATCGGACTAATGCTACTTAAGATTTGTAAGGATTTTCAAGAAGGTAGAACAAAATGAAAGACAGACATTATGGGTCTTTGATGCAGCTTCAATACTCATAAGTAGAGGAACTTAGTAGACCTGGTTTTGGGGATCGGGGATGTAGGTCAAAAGGGAACTGGGGTTGTACAATTAAAGATAAAATGTTTCCTAATGACCATGGAGTCAGTGGACACTACAATCACTGTGAGGCCGTGGATCATGGCCCTCTATACCCCTTCCCATTTCCAGCAGAATTCATTAGTGGGCATAGAAGTTACAATCCTTTTTGGAAATTCTACAGAAAAACAACAGGAACAATAACTTGCTGCTTGAATATCTCAAACATTTGGTGCCTAGCTGGTGTGAAAGAAAGCTTAAATTACCCTTGAAATTTGCAGACTTTGAATTGAGCATGTACATGTACAAAATATATACTAATAGTTTTAAAGACTGAACGCGGTCCTCTTCCTCTCCTTATCTTCATGTAGTACACATTGATCGGAAAGTGCATTTAAGTATTTTTGTTCAGCTTTAACACACCAGCCACATTATACCTCAAGCAGTGATCACAACATATATTACAGACCTTCATTGCAGCACTGCACAGATCCCTTTAGGGCATGGTGTAACTTTCATTCTCTTAGCACTCAAGTAAGAACAAGCAGATCAGCTGGTAATACCAATACGTTCCATTGTATTCATGTAGCTCTTCCGTGCTGCTTTCCCCGTGTTTGCTGAAGTGTCCATCTGTAACATTCTACACAATAACATGCGTGTGCTCCTGCATTTATGGCTAAGGAAGATAACTCTGCTGTGGGTGAAGAAGGGATGTATAAGCAGAACTTTAAAGACAAATGTCAGCACTCAAATTTCATGAGAGTCAAGGTCTTTATTATAGTAAATCTAACTCATACTTTCTCTCCAAAAGTTCTCTCCAACCAACCCAGCCGTAACACGCCTAGGCAGAATACAACTTGATTCAGTCAGAGATGGAGGTTTCCAATGGTTAGGTTTAGTTAAAAATGTGTTATCCATTCATTCCACTTGAATACTAAAGAATTGGGGGATGCAGCTGAGCTCACGTTTGTACACATACCCTTTAAAGAGCTCAGGGAAATACTGTCTGCATTTCAAGTTAAAAATTATTCTGATCTTCTTTAAGAAATGCCTAATTAAAATGGATAAGCAACTATGTACTTTTATATTATTCAGATAAATTATCTTGATCCTAATGAAGGATTCATTCAATGAATTTTGGGTTGGGTTGAGAGAATTACGGGCATACTACAGTACAGTAATAGTTTGTAATTGCAAAATGAGCCAAAAAACAATAACAGTAATACGTAATAGTAAAAACAAAGTCAAAATTACTTAATGTGTTTAAGTAAAATTCAAATTTGGCAGCAAATGATGTAGGTTAAGAAAATACAGATAAATATAGACAAAACCCAGGACATACACGCAGGCACAGACTAAAAGACACATTCACGCATACAAAGATGGTCGCTTCCCGGATAGGGGATGACGGCTTTCTATGTGGAAGGGCTTGTTGATGTGGCGCATTTTGACTGGCTGCAGAAGGAAGGACAGTGTATGGGACTAGGGGAGGTAAAACACCACTCAAACAAACATAGTCCCATTTCCCTTACTCCATCTTTGTCTAGTCTTCTCCTGCTTTCATCCCTCTAACCGATCCCTCGTTGCGCATCTGAGGAAGAAATAGGGGTGCAGAGAATATATAAGCCTTATACACAAGATCCCGTTTAATAGTTTCCCGAGACGGTCCTGAGTCAGTCAAATGTGGGAAGAAATTGCATACTTAACTCTCGACAATTTCTTCTGCTCACAGTTATATACGTTAACTGTGAAGGTCCAATCAATTTATACTTTAGATGTTTTCAGTGTCATGTAAACAGACTAAGCTTTAATCACAGTCCAGTCCACAAGCTGAATCTCAGACACGACCAATGAAGAAGCTCCGGGTAAAAGAGTGACTGGTGGTCTGCGTGTACCTGGTCCAGCTCTCTCTGTGTCTCCTCCTCCATCCTCCTGATGTCATCCATGGACAGATCCACCCAGCGGTCCAGCCAACAAAAGAGCTGCCTGTGGAAGTTTGTAAAGAGCCGCTTCTCCTGCTGCTCAGGGGAGAGATGGGGCAGGGCAGGTGAAAGATGGGCGTTACTACAGGGGTGACTAAGCTACATGTAAACTAACCTGGTAAAAAGAACATAGGAATACACAGGTCCTTTTAAATACCAGGATTTCCCAATTAAATCCGCAAAATCCACAAGTCCTACAAAGTTACATAAAACCTAATACACGCATCTTAAGCATTTCGGTGTCACTGAATTTTACATTATCAGATATATTTACTATGCAAATGGAATTAGCTTTAAACTAATAACAATACTCAAGCTGAGTGGACATGACTTAATTGTTTGTTACTACCTTTCAATTTCATGATTATTTTACCTTGTGAATGAATTTTTCCACTCGACCTTGCAGCCCCCACCAACGGAAGTGAACCGTGACCAACTTATAGGCCGTCATATAGGGACAGTTACTACTGTGCAGCTCTTTCTATAGAGAGACAATTACAGTATTTATAAAAACACTTACACACAATATTTCAGAATTGATTATTCTTGTTGTTATCAACAGCAGCAAAGACGAATGAGAATTCAACTGTATTATTACAATATTAATACAATATCATTTGGTTGTGTTGGCAGTACCTTCCAGCCAGGACCCAAAGGTCCTCTCCCAGTTTTCTCTGAGTGAAAGACAGCAGGGTCTTCCTCAGCCTTGTAGTCCTTTGTAAATCAATGAAAAGAGGACTGTTTTTTTCCTTTGTGGGGTCAACATGAACTCATGGATTCACAATATCACAATCAATTTTGAACTTACAACATCGTCGACTTGTGATCGATCCGCAATGTCTATAGGTACTACTTCTGTTTCCTCCCACTCCTCTGGAGACAAACCATGAGGCTTAAGAGAGAACAACATTTTTTAAAATTATTAATATGTATGCGTTCCAGAGAATTACACTATGTTAACTCAGACACATTCTGGTTCGTGTCCCCAGGATGAGAATATATGAATACATTTAAATATCCAACTCACATTGTCAGTTGTTCCCATGTCAGGTTTGTGCCAAGTCTCAATCTTAATGAAAAAGTCATCCTTCATGTATTCATTCTGGGGGGAAATTTTTTTATTATTATTATTATTATTGATGACGTAGACGTTATATTTCTACCAGGGACAGCAAATCTGAAAGGCATTGTAATTTATAAACACACTTACTGTCACAACTGTATAGGCACCAAGTTTAATGAGTGGTCCAGAGGTATAGTGTAAAGGGAAAAAAGAAAGAATAGAGTTACTATGCATATCTACAAAAATGTGTGCAGAAAGTCAGTTTAAAAGAATGAGAGACTGATTTACATAGTAATATACTAACTGGTGCGACAATAAGGATAAGCATTCCAAGCCTTCTCATGAAAGACCAGGGCTCCCTCTGGGGCACACATCTGGATGAAACTGGGGACCTTACTGCAAGACAGTAGAGAATTCTTTTTTGATTTTGTATTAAAGGTGAATAATTCAAACTTTAAGAAAACCAGAATATATCCACATGAATGTAATATTTTAAGAGGAATTTATTGGTGTAATGTGGGCATGAAATATGATGTCCTACTCTGTTACTGTCAATGAAGTAGGACAAGATACTTTGTATTTATGTGTCTGTGTGAGGGAGTGAGTGAGTGAGTGAGGAGGCTGACCTGTGTATGTGGTAGATCTTATGGGTGTACTGGCCCTTTTCCCCATCCTTTTCATATGGCTCATTCCGGAGAACCTCAATCCCCTCTCCTCCACCTGTGTTGTTCTTACTGGCTTCAGCCACTGAGAACAACTGGCCAACTTGGTACTATGAACACAGAGCGATGACAGCAATACAATTTTAACACTGAATGACGTATCAATACAAGTTAAATTTACAAACCAAACAGATGCCTCTACAGTACAACAAAACTGAGTTCACAAAACATCACTGACGAGCAAAAAAAAAACTAGTAAATAAAACCTAGCATGTACTTACCTCTTCTACGGAACATGGCAACAACACTTGGCTACGAGAGAAAGAGAAGCGTTAGCAGAGTTGCTAGGCGCCTACTTCTGAAATAGAAAATAAGACTGGCATCCCAGTGTATATAAAGTATGGAAGGTCTGACACCAAAAGCGATAGCTAGCTACATCGGCAACGTCGAATCTTGCAAAAGAAACTGGCACTGCAATGATGAAACAAAAAACATAATTAATAATTATAGTTAATTCGTGTTCACATGAATTAGGTCGTCGTCTCGTTTGTTAGTTATAACAGGATTATGAGCCGCACCGATGCAGAGCAATTTACCATGACTAGCTAGCTGGCTAACGGAACAAAACCAGCTAAATGAATGCCTCAAATTCCTCTCTATAGTTCTGCAATATCGATGTGTGCTTTGATAGTACAATAATATCTTGTGAGCGTTTATTTATACATACACCATTTTAAGTGATATGTAGTTAAAAACACAACATGTACTCACTATTCTTTAATAAGTACCATTCCGAAGCAGAACAGAACGGTACATTCAGCAATGAAATCCGCTCGCCGGAAATATGGGCAATACGTTCTCATGCGTCATTACACAGCGTGCGTGGGATAATAGCGTTCTTAGTCACAAGAAATAACCATTTTAGGAAGGGGTGCCGCTGTGATTTATTTCACGAACTCTCTATAACAGGATGAACGCAACTTTTACAAACTTAATTGCTTTGATGCTTCATGATGTCAGTCTTAAAAATGGAAGTATGTGATAATTATTTGAATAGGAAATGAACTCTTTACTGTGAGCTACACCATTTTCAGTAGGCTGTAATTAATTGTTATGGATTATTTTGCCTTGTATTGTCGTGTATTTGACTTGTTTTACATGTATTAGGAATCTTTGTCATCTCCGTCATACTCACAAGAAACCGCATATGAATTTGAATGAATTTACCCAATGATAAAAATTGAATCGTGACATTTAAATGACATTATTATCCAATAATATGCTAATACAGACCCACAAACTCTCAATCCTGATCAATGTTACTCTGTTAAAATTATATATTGGGTATGGATTTCAATAATGGCATACAAACTACTCCCACATACTGTTTTCATGATGTGACTGGGGGTGATAGAGTATCTTCCAGCATAAGTAGTATGTGTCCAAACTCAGACTTCTTTGCCCTTGGTCATGTGGAAGATCTTAACGATGAACTTTCCCTCCTTTTGGAGAGGTTTATTTTGGGGGGGGATAACTGTGTTACTACATATTGGTACTTGTCCGGCTTAGCTCTGCAGTGATGGCACTCATAAGTCTGCAAAAAATGCTGAAGATCCCAATCTGGCGTCTGTCTTCCAATTGTTTGGGTCGCCTCTCTGCATAAAAGTATGGTTCTATATTAACTCAATAGTACATATTTCCATGTGGCAATGGAAGCACAATGGAAGTACCTTGCTCAAAGCCTGCCAACTTAACCACTACACCACCAAAATATTTGGAACATTCTTTTTGGACTGGTTATGCAATTCAGTTTTGAATTGGAACATGAAAAGCCTTTTGGGGTTCGGACCAGTTGAAGGACAGGTTTGTAGCATTCAAGCGGATATTAGAAGCATGACCGTGAACAAAAAGCTGAGACCAATCTGAGCAATCATGTTATGGCTAATGCCTCTATTTTATTAAGATTATTCTTCATTTCAACCATTCACACTGTATTTCTACTGTGCTCTGGCCTTAATCGGAATGAAAATACAGACAAGGCCATTGTGTAAAGCTGTTGATTGCACAGAAACACCCTACAGCATAAAGGGAAAGGAGAGTGGGATTGTCCTACGACATCAAGGCCTGTGGTTGGTAACTATGGACTCCAGTGGCAGGGACATGACACAGGTTTTGTCTACAGGCTACAAGGTGGAGCAATAGGGTGTCTGCGAATGTAATCTGAAAGGAGGGTGGGGTAGTCAGTCATGACTCCGGTGGCCCCCAATGCAAATGCTGCCTCAATGTCTTCCTCCTCATTACAGACAAAGAGCTGCACCTGAACAGGAGGGAGAGGTGACTTTGGATGTTAATACAGTATACACACAGACGATGACTGTCATCTGCAATACAACAATATTGGCAATTGGTGTGCACTATATAATTTGTACTTCCTAACTAAACCCAATGCTGCAGTAGTCACTAGCTGCAATATTTCTTGCTAAATTTTTTTTCCTCTTAGGAAACACATCAATCTGAAATCTTTGCTGACAGGATGCTTGTCATCTGCAATTTATAGAAACATCACATACCTGGGGCTTTATGCATAACCTATTCATAACTAATCCACACAGAGTATGCTTTCTCTATTGAGAATAGAGGTGTGGCTGTTAGGTTAAAAAAAACCACATAAAAAAGGTTTCCATAATTTAATGCTGTCATTAAAGGCAATAGTGGAAATGATGGTAGTCTTCACCTGAATACCTCGGTCCACCAAGTGTTTAAATAGACTTTTCCTCATCGTTAGTCTGGAACAGAAAATAGCAATTGTCATAGCTCCCATTTGGAATTATAAATTCTGAGGGCAGAAGGCACAATACCAACTTTATATAATATAAGTGTACCATCATATACACCAATAAAGCAATGAGATTACAATTATACTCACTTTTCAAATAGAGAGATGACCATTCTGTTCCTCAGAATAAACGAATCAGGAATATAATTCCTGAAAGACCAGGATTGTATTGGTAATAGATTCAAGACAAAGTTGATATTGTTACTGAAGATCCACATTTGCACTATGAGATACATTTTTATAGGCATGTTTAATGTGGCCCACGTGTTTGCCTTGATGGAAATACATGTACAATTTTCCTCTTCGTTGTATGTCTAGCAGGGTAATTAAGTGTTCCAGTGCAAAAGTAATACACAGTAACTCACTTGCTCTCCCTCACAGACTCACCTGTTGATGACCTGGGGCAGGTAGAACTGCAAGAAGCTCTCCCCCAGGGGCACGTAGGGAAGCAGGCCAGTGTAGTACAGCAGGAGAAGCTTCAGCCCTCTCCCCATTGTGAACATGTAGGGCATAGCTGGGTTCTGGTCGGCCACAGGTAGAGAGGAAATGAGAGGCATGAGGGGAGATACACATGCAGTTCCTAAGCACACAGCGCCAGGTACCAATTGTGAGAGATTACTGGGTTCTGCTTACATGACATAACAGCCCCTGAGGAAATACTGTTCAGATCACTCATACACTGTGATTAAGATTAATTAGTTATAGTTTCTTCCTCTATGGAGTTACAACTAACAAGCTGCATTTAGTGACTGTCTATTTCAATAATATCATGTACAATAAACAGCAATCTTGTGATAAGTATTATATTAACAGGTTTACAAAAACACCAACCCAGTGTGCTGTTTAACACAAAATCTGTGCCAAGACCCACTATACAAAGCAGTGCCAAGACCCTCAACAGAGAAAGCTCAGTCCAGCACAAACGTAAATAGAGTCATGTAAACAGTATTCAATAGTCATGGGAAGAATACTGAGTAATCTATTACACACGCACACACACCTCAGTTCTGCAGTTTTTCATGATGTTAGAGTAGACACTGGCCCACACTGTAATATCTTCTCGGTCATATTGTTTTACAAGTGAAGATACCTGTGGAGAAGACGTTGAAGAAAATACTTAACAGCCACTACAGTAGTGACACCTACTGGACAGCCAAAGGACAACCTCTGGCGCACAGGTCTGTACAAAAACTTTTATTTTAAATCAACAAAAAAAATGAATTCTACAAAATAACCATAGTACCTATTCTATAGGTTTTGTTGAATAGATATTTTTAAGAATTAAAATACATATTTTATCACCAAATGTATGGCTGTCTCAAATACCTCATGCATTGGTGGTTTAGGGCAGCATATAATAACTAGATAAGAGCTTTCCAGGACCAGAGTTGGAGAGTGGAGACCTCTGATATACACTGCTCATCACTGAGATGGGTAGCACTGTAATGTTGTGCAGAGTTTATTCCTGCTTATGTGGTCATTTTGTTTTCACCTTCTTGATAAGTAAATTGTTTTCCTCTTTGATCTCAATGTTGATGGGAATTTTAGGGAATTTCTTGAAGACATCTTCTAACAACACAAAACGTCTATCGGCACCTGTGCTGAAGTGGCCTGTGGGAGAGATGAGGTGAGTGAGGTCCTATTGGGTCTTGAGTGCAGATGCTAATTCAACTTAGACTTTATACACTGCACTGCTAATCCTACATAAACATTATATTCTGGATGCAGTACAGACATACATGGGTTAGATGGACAATATGTGCTCTGTCTAAATGCTATGTAGTAGTAGAAGTGGAAAGTGAGAAAAGTACAAACCTGTTTTAAACGTGACTTCTAGTCTTTCTTTATAGAGAGGCAATTCCTAAAGGAACAGGTAAACTCAGTTAATTCATTTATGATACCATCTAAAATACTAATAGTACTGTGCTCATAGTATTTTATTTTTGTCAAGTCAATGGAATCTCAATAATTGAAATGATCCATTTGAATTTAATTCACCCGACTTCTGACCTCAAACTTCACAGACGAGATTGTGATGTCCTGTCCTGTCTCCCGCAGAAGGTTCTCATCATGCGACACAATCACATGACCATCTTTGGTCAGGTGACAGTCCAGCTCCAGCATATCTGTTCCTGCCTCCACTGCACTGAGTGATAAGGTATATCAGAAAGCGTTCCCTCATGTCTTAACTTCCCCCAATTAACAGGAAAAAAAAAGACTACTCACTGTGTAAAGGCTTCCATTGTGCTTTCAATCCGTTCACCAGAACCTGACACATAACAAGTGTAATCAGACTAGTCAGCACCCTTTTTGCAGTAATTGCTATATCTAAATGTAAGATTTCCAGTCATAACCAAAAGCATACTGTTACCCAGGCATGTTAATTTCTTACCTCCTCGATGAGAGATGTGGGTACTGTAGAAAGCTTGGCATTTTCTCTTGTGTAGGATATGTGGGTTTTTCAGCAGGTAGAGTGATGTAAGGGTGTAGCCACCAAATGCTGGGAGCAGGTAGTAGAGGTAACTGGCCATACTGTTCTAAAACAAAAACAGGCGTGTCTAATCTTCCTGATACAAGAATAAGCAATTCAAATGTTTTAACCCTTCAAGAGGAAAATCTTAGAGGAAAATCTTAAAGGAAAAATAAAGCCTGGGTAAATTGTCAAGGAAAGGTTTTTCCCAGAGACCCTACAAAAACATAAATCAGAATCTCCGAAAATATGTAACATACCCTTATGCAGTATGTTCACTATCTCTCACAGAACTGGTCTGTTTTCTGGTTATTTATCACTCTCCCTGCTTTGTCCCCACCCTTTTCAGTCCCTCCTTTCTTGACACTTGTCGAGAGTCTCCTGTGAAAGGAATGCTGAGGGCCATTACACCAAGGACAAAGAACTTGAGTAGACATGCCACTAAAAGTCAAGAAAAATTTGCACTGCATGCCCCACACCCACCTCCGCCTTAACTTACCTAGAAAGTGAGTTCCAGTTAGTCTCCAGCTCCACCACCTGACTCATCTGCTAATGTGGCGCTGAGGAATCCAACGTATGAATATGGGGGCAGACCTCTCTCACAATGTGTGGCTTGTTGAAAAACATTAGTTCCTCATGAAGGAAACGTATGGCTCCATGTTTACTTTGCTTTTCAGTTCCATCAGGTACATATGTGACTGACAGATTGAGATGTCAAACCAGGGAAAGCATTTTAGTCTTTTATTTGTGTGAAAATCAGTACAACGTGTGTAGCTGACAGTTGACTGTGCCAAACACCTACATAATGCACCTCTTTTGTCCAAGTAATAGTAGTAGAGGCTGAGAGCTCAGTTACTACTGTATGGTTTCAACTAAAGGAGATTATTAGCAAAGCATGATGGACAAATAACATTGTTTTATACATTCTTTTGTCCTGCTGACATGCATTTACCAAAGGTTAGGCAGTGATCAGCAGGTGTTCTATGGCAAGCCTGCTGTCAGCAGTATAGAACAGTATTGTTCACTGTTGAAAAGGGTTGTTTACAATGTGAGAAGACAGAGCAATTCAAACAAGCTCTCTATATATAAAGCATTTAAAATAATGGACTTAGTATTGGGCTTCTAAAACTGGTTTATATAACAAACTGCTACAATAGATTTACACTTCTAATGGCAGAAGACTGGAAAGGCTACAGTGAGACGATCTCCCTCTCGATAATGTGGGATTAGGCTGGGAAGGCTACAGTGAGACGATCTCCCTCTCGATAATGTGGGATTAGGCTGGGAAGGCTACAGTAAGACGATCTCCCTCGCAAATATGTGGGATTAGGCTGGGAAGGCTACAATGAGATAATCTACTTGTTCCCCTGAGTCTTGACGCTGACCACATTAACACATGCTTCCTTCAGCTTTACTGCACTGTACTGAACTGAACTTTTTGTTGACCATTTTCTTAAACGCACAAACCAAGACACATGACAAATTGCACAAGGCATTAGTGTGTGCAGAATACAACTTGTAGAAGGGCATTTAAATACAATTTCAAAACTTGTCCAACTAGATAAACTGCTTTTACGGAGTTATGTAAACGATTGCTGCCGACTGGCGTGAAATAAAAAGGTAACATTGAAATGTTTTGTTTTTGTGCTTTGTTTACTGAAATGCTTCAATAAGAATTAAGACCAATAACTGCAATTATGTATTGAGATTAAATTTAAGTGGAATTTCACTTTCATAGCAATGATGAATATCAAACAATTTTACAGTAGGAGATATTTTATTTATGCATATATAAACTTGTTGCTAATTGTTTAATACTTTATTCCCATGCCATTCAATTCTCATAAATTTGCCCATAATCAAAATTTTCCAGCATCTCAAATCATTTTTTAATTTAGACAAAAATATGTACAGAAAAGCAATGGTTTATTTAATCACACCCAAGAGTAAAGAAAAACCCCCCAAATTATGACTCACCTTAATGAAAATAAAAACATATCACCAAAAAATGTAATAAGTTTCAATAAAATAGGTTAACTCATTGCTTGTTTTTAAGCAATTTGACTTAGTAGACCACTGTATCAATAGCGACTTTACCCATTTATTACTCGATATTTAATTGACCAATTCGGGTTAAAAACTTTCTTGGAGTGTTCAAGTGGCCCTCCTTGAATTTATAAGCCATCGCCTACTGGTTACACCTCAACAACTCCTGGCAACAGCATAATGAGATTTGCGAGCTGCACCAATGGAGTATGCAGTTATCAAGCGACTGATGACTTCTTTAAACCAGTGGGGTTGCCATGGACTCAATCCCTTATTATGGTTTAAATCAAATCAGTAGTAGTTTAATCTAATTGTAAGACTTTACAAGCCTATCCAGTGACAAAACTGATTTTTAAAACTGTTGCGAATTACATTTGAAGTTAAGAGTATAATAGCACAGCTGGCAGAAAGGATTGATTCATACAACTAACAATTACATATATCAATTAACTGAAGTCACCCCAAAAGACTCTAGGTGAAAACCAAGCAAAAATCAGTAACCATTAGTTTCTTCTTGTATTAAACAAAAAACCAAATGTATAAAAAATAAAGAATTAAAAATAATGAAAAGGACCCAGAAAAAGGATCAGACAGTGGATTTCAGTTCTTCCAAATAATTTCTGGCAGTAAATGCAGGGGTACACAAAGTGTCACTGCGAGCGTCTGTCATCAGCCTTCTGTGCTAACAGATATTATTCAACATGGCATTGAAATGTAATACATTACAGCCCTGCACAAAATCCCTATTCCAGCAAACGTAAGCAATGCTTGCATTAATCCCTACACTTAGAGGGTGTTTTACGCTCACAATGGACCCAAACATTTTTTTTTACATTTGCTTTAATCAACTAATAAAAAGACCAGAAATTAAAGCATCCAATTGATTGTCGAATAGAACTTTCTTTATTCTCAAAATACAACTAACTAATTGTTCATAACGGTAGTGATTATATAAAAATATGGTTTAAACACATACCGAATCAATACTTCCACCCCATATCTCAGAAGAGAGATACTAGATTAAGATTAATACAGTAATATACACATTATGTGGCCGGATATAAAGGTATGTAAACACCACACTTTGCTGAAAGGGTAGTGAGAGAGACGATATGACACAGAAAACATAGGTGAGGAGCAAGGGGTAGAAGTGGAGAATGGTTTCAACACTCCCAGCAGGGACAGCAATCATGTTTAAATTACTGCATCATTATTAAAGGTATGACAGACGGACAAGAACCCAGGTCGGACACACACAGCTTCCCCTCAGGCAAACATCTTTGTGTGTACATTTAATTGTTTTTTTTTGTATACCATACATTTGACAAAGTATTTGTCTCCAAACTAGATACATCTCCTTGCTCAGTGTGCCACCTCTCCTCAGGGCTGAAATGAATAAACAAACATAATTACAACAAATCTAAATATAGCCAACATAAATAAATAGACTTGTATTTTAGTTCTATTGAATATTTCTCTTGGTCCATTTTTTACTCATAATCAATACAAGAGAAGATAATCTCTTCCTAATTTGGCATTTGAGGGCACTTTTTCATGCCAGATTCTTAGACATGCCACAGCCAGTGTTGACTCCACCCACCCTGTTGAGGTGGAGAGAAAGCTGTACAGTATTTGCAGGGATAGATTTTCATTCAGTTCGCTATCAAGCTGCCAATCAACATGTTTATGTATGTTGTCAGTTGTGGTGGTGATACGATGTTATTCCTTATGATCCCAAAAGCCTATCACAAGTAAGTGATTTTCTTTGTTCTAACACTAACAATCTACTGGTTGCTAACGGGTAAAAATGCTGTTTTTTTTAATTACAGTATTAAGAGTAAGGATGCATTTGGAGCAGACTGTAAAGCTATAGAAGGACAACCATAACTACTGGTGTATTAATGTATGTTGCATAGAGTGTAATGGAGCATTATTGCATTGTTGGGCACATATGAATTAATATCATATCATAATAGTTCAGTGTGACAAAAAATCTCACATTCATTACCATATAAATAAATAAAAACACGTTTCCTTCATCTTTACTTCTTACCTCTCTCACCTGCAGTGAAGCATCTCAGGAGCTCTGGGAATTTGCTTGGAATTGTGCCGTCTCCTCATAAATCAGCTCCTTTAACTTCTCCTTGGGCAAGTCATCCAGCTCCATGGTGAATGTGAAGGGCTCTTCTGCGACGGGCTAAACACATACATCAACACTCAGCAGGCGGCACCTACCTTATAGAACCCCAACATGAAGCCTCTTTTATATAAATCACACTCAAACATGAAAGTGTTTTGGGTACAAAGGGCTAAAACCCATGTAGACCCGTAATGGTATACCTCATCAGTGGGACAGTAGGGTTAGGATCAGAGTATAGAGGGAACGTTACACCTTATCAGCGGGATAGTAGGGTTAGGGTTAGAGTATAGGAGTCGGTATACCTCATCAGTGGGATCATAGTATTGCTCCAGATAAGGGTGGGAGAGAGCCTCCTCCACTGTGATGCGCTTATAAGGGTTGAAGGTCAACATTCTGTCCAACAGATCCAGAGCTGAGAGACAAAGCGATGCATTAGTGAGGCACACGTGTGTGTGAACAGTCTTCACTGTACAGTGCAGAATATATATTTTGGGATTAAAGAGAGGGACTCTTCCCTTTATCCACTGAATTGTAAACAAGCTTGCTACTGTCAGTGACGTCAATCGAAGTCGAAGACAAGAGCGCGATGATTTCCAAGAGCTTAAGACTTAGGTCTCTGGCTCAATAAGTTAATCATCTCTCGTCTGTTTTGACGACCACATTTCGATTCCCGACTAGGGGGTGTAAAAACCCATTCGCTGGGGGGGTTGAATATATTGTGTTACATGTGCATACCGAAACACAGTGCCCGTACCTTTACTGTCTGCCTTGGGGAAGAGCTTGTTCCAGGGGATCTTGGGTTTCTGAGGCAGGGACTGCAGATAGTTTCTGGCCTTCATGTTGATGATGCAGTTCAGGTCATCTGGGGTAGGGGATCCCAAGATGTCTGAGGAGAAGGACAAGCAACCCCCATATTACGAGTCTAACACTGACCGGCGAAAAGCTAAACAGATGGGTAAAGAAGCTCATCGCTATCCTTTAGCTTAGTGAGTGGTCTCACCCAGTATGTGGTTCAGCTGGTCCAAGTAGTGTTTCCCAGGGAAGATGGGCCGGTTGGAAAGCATCTCCGCCAGGATACATCCCACTGACCAGATATCAATGGACATGGTGTAGCCCTGAGACACAAAGACTACTCAGCACTAGAAAAGACCAAAATGAAGCTATATACCACCAACATGCAGAGAAAACGGTCGACAACAGAGCTGTTTATTCAAGGCACAGTGGAGGAGACACAGTCCGCAACGAGCAGGTTATACTTGACACAGTACAGGAGACATACACCATGCAACACCAACCTTGGAGTTGAGCATGATCTCAGGGGCACGGTACCACCGCGTGGCCACATACTCAGTCAGGAAGCCTGTGTGGTCATGCTCTGGATCAGCTATCCGCGCCAGCCCGAAATCACAGATCTGAGGAGGCGAAAGGAGGCAATCTGGATATAGACGGCAGGCAGACTACAGTAAATCATAATACATTGTATATACCCAGGAAACTGAATTGTATAGGAGTGATACTAAGAGGCGCTCGGCATTGACCAAGCAGAGCCACACACAAAAACAAAACAAAAATATTACCGAAGAATCATCCCAACCCTAATCAACTGTTCTGCTGTGTCTGTCCGTTCCTAAAAACTCAACAATTATTGATCTTTTTTTAAAGGTACAAAGAAAAAAAAGGTTTTGATATCATAACAAAGTCTAAAGGAAAAGCTTAACATCTGCCAACACGGAAATAGAACATTTTCTTCTTTGGACAATGTTTAGGCATTCCATTTCTCGACCACGTGGGCCAGGCCTAGTTTAGACCTGAGTGACGCTTAGCCAATTGTTTTATAAAAAGCACAATTTTGACTTGGGATTAAATTAAGTAATGACATACTGAAAGCAGCCATTGCGTAGTATGAACACTACAACGCAACAAAAAAAGCAGAAAAACTATTAACAGAAGTAAACCAGCAAACACCAGTGGAGCAAAAGTCATCACAACCGGCTGATCCATTAATCAAACGTCTATAGCGGAAACAGACTATAGGAGAGGCCGGGACAACCTTGAGGTCACAGGTGGTGTTGATGAGCAGGTTGGAAGGCTTGAGGTCTCTGTGCAGCACGTTGGCCGAGTGTATATACTTGAGGCCTCTCAGGATCTGGTAAAGAAAGTAGCAGATGTGGTCGTTGCTGAGCTGCTGAGTCTTCAACAGCTTGTACAGATCTGTCTCCATCAGGTCCTGCACAATGTAGCTGTAGGCATCCACAGTCAAGGGTCCACTATTGAATACATTCGCACAACACTTTAAAACTTCAAGAGAATGAGGGCTTCCCAACTTAATGGCACAACAGGATATTGTGCACTATATAGCTGGTGGGAATAAGAGTCAAGGTCTGATCACAGACTAACGGTCAACATACTAGTTCAATAAAACTGTCCATCTATGACAGCAGTGACAATACACTCAATGCAATGACTCTTGGCACACAATTTACTACAGATCCTGCATTACTCTAAGTAATGCAGGTCCTAAATGCTAGCCACCAGCAAAATGTATCAAGCAGACTGAGTCCCCATAGATTTAGAGTGCTGCTCACGCTATGTTATAAAAAAACACTTGTCAATTAGCTGTATATTGGCAGCCACTTGGATAAGAATCAGCTAAAGATGATGTCTAAGTGGATGCTAAATTAGGCCAAGTGTAATAATAACACGTGACTTAACAACATGAGCAAACACTTGTATCAAAGACTAAACGGAATAATATGAAGCTCGGTTAGGTTGTGAAAGGAGTGGAAAGCAACCACACTCCCACTTGTCCATTCTGTACAATCTGATCTAAAAATGTATTCATTCCTCATATTCATAGCTAACAACAAACTGTTCTTGAAGGTGGAGACATCTCAGTAAATTCTACAGCAAAATCTATAAGATCACTAAAATCCAGCAGATTCTAAAATGAGGTAGCAGGTGTTCAGCCTTGTTGGTCATCTATGTTTCAGTACACGACAGGTTCCATCAAAAACATTTCCTTGGCTGGGCCACTGAAGGATACACATCCCTCATGTTCTCCATTTGCTGAGCTCTCAGGATGTCGTTGATGCTGATGATGTTCTCATGACGGAAGCGCAGCAGGATCTTGATCTCCCTCAGGGTGCGCTGGCAGTATGTCTGGTGCTCAAACGGACTTATCTTCTTGATGGCCACCCGCACCTTATTCACGTGGTCATGAGCTGAGCTGGGGGGACCACAGTGAGCAGGTGAGGGTCTGACATGCACTGAATTTATACCACATCACAGAATTTGTAGACCAGGTGGCTGTCAGATGACGCTCACTCTGGAAAGAACAACACTTTGAAAATCATGTAGCTGATGTATGTAACAAGATGACAAATGGATACACTCTAATACTCTTTTTCCACCATGTTACAAACTCTGTAATGAAGTCTATGAAGGGTAAGTTGCTGGCTTAAATATGAGGACAACATTGTAAGCCTGGTCCTGGCATGGAGGGAACAGTCAGAGGAAGGAATGCTAAATTCAACCACTTTATTTAGTTTTTAAGACAGGATAAACTGAGTTGAGTGTGCTGCGGAAAAACAAAAGCCTTAACTAATCTTTAAAGGAATCGGCGAGGTGATTTGGGTGAGAAATCCTGTTCTCAGGTCAAGCAAACTGTCTGTTTACAACCATTGTAAGACAACACCAACAACCTGCTGAGAAAAACAAATCCCCTCGCCTCAGACTGATCCCAGCCATATTGCTGGTCAAACAATGCTCATTAGCATGGAGAAATCAGCTCACACATAGCAATGAACGACGCTTTTTTGAATTTAGTAAGCTAGCTTTAAGGTTTCATTTCTTGACAAAATGTACTTTGTGCTTCATTTACCTTTTGATGAATTTCATATATTAGTATTCGATATTACAGTTATAAACTACATTCGAGTTACATTCCCGTTACTGTTTTTGTTGACTTGCATACAAAAGTTTTAAATGTAATTCTCCGTTTTAGGACACACATCAATAACTAGCTACATTAGACAGGGTGTGCTGTAGATATCGATAATCGTATATTTTACTGGTTCTTATTTCACTGTCGCCTCAATGACAATGGAAGTAACATATAAAACACTGCACTACACCTTGAATTATCTTGAGAATCAGAGAACGCAGTTTTAGCATAATAATGCACAATTGCAGTAATACAGTGGGGAGCTAAACGAGTTTTTTTTTTAATAATCTACCATATAGATATACAAACTAATAAACCTTAAAGCATAGTTTGTTTTAGACAGAAAGCAGTGCAGCGTAGAAAACTATGTATCTTCAGACGGTTTTTTTTTTTGCTTGAAAAATTCCTAACTTAGTAGTGCTCTGACTAAATTATCTCACGTTTCCTGTATTGCAAAATAACTCGGTAGTATCAAAACCACGCCTAAATGCAACCGTACAAGTATAGATCGCGGAATCCAAAATGCTGTTATAATGGCAAAGCGAACTGTTCGACGATAGCAGAACTTGTTAGTACGAATGCTTGAGATACGGCTACTTAGTTTGCTATTAAAAACATTATTCCTCTTGCATTTACACACACAGGGAAAAATAGCTAACGCCTCCTTTTCCTCACCATTAAAACAACAATGTTTTAACAATCACTCTTCTGAAACGATGAATGCATTTGTTTCTTACCAAACCATCCCATAGGCCCCCTCCCCGATATATAGTAGGTCGGTATAGCGTGGACCAACGTCAAATATTTGTCCTTTCACAGACTCCAGGCCAGGTTTGGATCCTGCAGCACCAGTCGCTCCTCCAGGCGCCGCCGTATTATCAGTTCTGGCGGCTCCAATATTCGAGCCTGTGGCTCCGGTAGAAGCTGCACTGCTTCTCGAATCCGCCATTGCTATGTGTTACAAATCGATCTTTTGATCCCTAATTGGGGAGGGGGCCTGGTGTTGTCTTAAAAGAAATTAATTTTTAAATTAGTCTTTCGCTCACTTGTTTCCCTAACTAATGTGGAGACTGCCAAGGCCCCCACTTTCCATGTGTACGTGTGCGTGCAAAATGAATTCTGTGCGCGAACGCGCGTCTGAATAGCACTCGCTCTGGCGCGATCGAAGAGATGCTGGAGACAGGCACAGGTGATTCCTTGTTTTTGTAACACGTTTCGCTGTTCTGAGGAAAATCTATATAAAAATTAGTTGTTTGGAATTTCATTTTAATGTCCAGACGAACAGCTGATGTCATACTGGTGGTGGTAAAGTAATTTAATTGTGTGTGTGTGTGTGTGTGTGTGTGTGTGTGTGAATGAATTAATGAATATATTAGCTGCACGATACGTCTTCAGTCATACTCCTGCAGAGACCACTAAACTTAATATTTACATATTTCAATATTGTTGAGTGTTGGTGGTCTGAAATAATGACACCATCGGACTGCATTTAAAAAAGTCCACCAGAGTCTGAGTCCGTGAACTCATTAAAGATGGCGGAAAGTTAAGTGACGCATCTATGACCTTACTGGAAATGCACTATACACCGGTGTTTATTTTACTTCCTTGTTGCCAAAGATTGCCCTGAGTTTGTATCGGGATGGTACGAGGGTGTGGAGTTTGGGTTGGGTCTATTCGAGTAGCACTGACGCTATTAGGATTTCGTTGCCCTGTTTTTTTAACCGGAACCAGGTACAAATAGAGAAATTATTAAATATTTATAGCGCTATAGTAATCCAGGAAATATGACAGACAAATGACATAGCTAAAAAGAAAAACCCTGGTATCTTAGGAACGGCAGGTAACTTGATTATTACCAAGTGAGCTGTTTTGCTTTAAGGAAACCGCGTAAGAATCTTACTGTTCATTTCATTATCCAAACGGTATGTGAGGTATTTGATTTGTTACGATGTCTGGTGTTTTATTTAAGACTTCAAAAGCCAGAAAGGAAGGAAATGGTTATTGGTCATAAGAGTTTTTTTTTGATATATCGATTCATTTCTATATTGGGGAAAAATCCCTGGAATGTCACCAGCAATCCAGAGATGAGCAGATTTTTTTAAGTTTAATTCAGGGATGCGGTTAGTTGAGTGTGTAGCCTATTTTTGCTATGTGCTAATGAACATTATTTTCTCTTTCCCACCATGTTCCCTTTAGTCCTCCTTTTTCGAGTGCTCAAAGTCATTCTGTGTCGGCATCAAGTCTGTTCTCCATGCTGCCCACACCCCACAGCAAGTCGAGATGTCCAGTTTATCCTGGCTCTGAGACTCGCAGATTCCCAGTTACAGATGACAAAGTGAAGTGGGAGACCGAGTGGCCCCAATACAAGCCTGTGAATTATACTGCTGCTTCAGTGCTGGCAAAGCCGGCTTGGGCGGATCCAGATATAAGGTAAGTGGGAAGTGTCACATACTCCGGTACGGTAGTAGGTACAGTATCCATGGCAATTATTAGTTTGCTCTTTTTGTGCCCCTAGCTCTTTTTGCCCCCAGCTAAATTCCCTGGATGGACCAGTAGATAGGAGGAGCCATGAGGGAGAATACAAAGTGGTGCAGGGGATTCCGCTGTAAGTGTGTATATTTTTATCTTCTCTACACAATGCGTTGTGACTATACTTGAAAAAAATCCAAGGATTTCATCGTTATTTCTAGAAATCCTCATGGTCGAACTGGTGTGACCGGTAGAGGGTTACTGGGGCGCTGGGGTCCTAATCATGCTGCAGACCCAGTTGTTACCAGGTATTGTCCCCTTTCCAAAGATCTGCACCAACCCTCAATCCAAATTACACATTAGAAACATCATGTTTTTCAGATGGATGGTCTAGTTTTTGGGAGTGATTTTCTTTCCCCCCTCCTCATCTTGCTTAGTTATATTGCAGTTTATATGTTGCATACTGTATTAAGGTTTTGTTGGTGTAGTATTCCATCTGTAAGTTTCTACAAACTGATAAGACCACTTTCAGTGGTGGAAATGTATGAAGCTATCAATTGGGTATGCAGTGTTTGAGCTGTTGACTCTCTTGGTTTGGCAGGTGGAAAACGGACATGAATGGCCAGCGTGTGGTAAACGCATGCTCTAAGCTCCCAGTTCTGCAGTTTGTCTCCATCATGCGGAAAGACTGTGGGGAATGGGCAATACCTGGGGTAAGTTTGTCTTCTTTCCTGACTTTGCGTGCAGAACAGTTAGCGTTTGGACACTTTGCTCATACCCTGATACTATGTGCGTTGGTGTGTATGTAATGACTAATGTTCGATTAGTATCTCCAGTCACTCAGTGGTCTGGACTCTTCCTCAGGGCATGGTGGACCCTGGGGAACGTGTGTCGCTCACTCTGCAGCGGGAGTTTTCCGAGGAGGCCCTGAACACGCTGGCCGCCACCACCCAGGAGAAGGAGAAGCTCCGAATGCGCATCGCTCAGCTTTTCAGCTCCCCAGGCCTCCAGGTCCAGCACTCCGGCTCTTGTGTCTGTGAATTGGAGCTGCCGCTTTGTGTGCCCTAACATGTTTGTGTAATATGTCTCCCTTTTTTCCCTCAGGTCTACAAGGGCTATGTTGATGACCCTAGAAACACTGACAATGCCTGGATGGAAACAGTTGCAGTAAACTTCCATGATGAATCAGGTTACTGTTACTGTCTAGTTTTCTTATATAAGGTGTGCTGTAAAATTAAACGATGGCTATCATCTCCAATGCAAGCCTGTTAAGTTGATTTATGTATAGCTATACAATACCATTGTACTCTTTCACATTTCAGCATGAGCACTGATTGACATGCTGTCATTTCTGCCTAGGTGACAGTGTAAGTGAGCTGCCATTACAAGCAGGTGACGACGCAGGTCAAGTAAACTGGATGGACATTGATTCCACCCTTTCCTACTATGCCAGCCACTCTCATTTCCTGGAGACTGTTGCTAAGGAAAGACATGCCCATTGGTAATGGTGAAAGTTGTAAAATGCTGTCTTTGCAGATAAAGTGAATAAAAGTTCAAGGTCATCATTGCTAAGCAAATTTTCATTTGTTTAACCACAAATTGAAATGTCACATTATTCAAAAATGGAATTTCACAGGAATTGTTTGCAAAAGTGTAAAATACCATGTTTACATGCAAGCTAATCTTCTGTTACACCACCTATCCACCGTAATATTCAGATTATAATGTAAATGGCATATCATGTGATTGGACATGTTTGATAAGACCCCTCAATTTCTAACTGCTCTTTTCGATTCTGGGGTATGGGGATTTAAAATATTTAGTACTTGTCTGAGGTCAACATAAACATCTTCAACCAACTTTATTTACGCAAACTTTACTTGTGAGACAAGAGATCTCTCCCCTTGGTGGAAGCTGAGGGCAGAGGAAAGAGAGAGGGAGAGACATTGCTGGTAAAAAAGGAGTAGGACCACACCCCCTTTCCACCCCTCGCGACACAAAACCTGCAAGTCTTTTTGAAAAGAACCTGACAACCAAGGGCTTATTATTTTTTGTCTTAAAAAATTTTTTCTTGGAATTTCTTAGCTTTGATTATATTTTGGTTTTGAATTATATAGTGCTTTTTAAAATGTAATTAAAAGGACATTAAAATGTTACAAGTAATATAAGAAAATGTAAAAGTGATTTGAAAAAATACAATAAATGGACTTCCATCAGAGGTTGAGCACTAATTGAAGGAAAGCCTGACGGAGACCCAGCGAATGGAGTGCAGATGCTGATTTAAGGCAGTGCCCCTTACGGCTTAAACATTCTTTAACTATTTCTGTGAGCAATTTATTACATCTTCATTGCTCACCTCTCCCACTGGCTCATTTGGTAGTATGCTAATATTCTGCTCTTTAATTGCAAGAGAGTATAAATGCATAGAAAGGCACATAAGGACTCAAAAGTCCATGTATAACACACAGAATACTATTAAATTGTATCTAGTATACATTGTTAGCGGTTTTTTCACGTACATAGTTTGCTTGTAGCATCCAGCTAATTTTCTAGAGTTGGAAAGAATGTTGTTGAAAAACTGTATTGGAGAAACAAGTGCATACTCAAAATTTGTCCCAGCTAGGAAGAGGAGATGTACTAGAGATTTGGCCAGAATTCAGCCAAAACTAGTATTTCATATATGGTGGAAGAAACAGAACATGCCCATTGATATAGTCCAGTGGTTCTCCCAAGTTTTTCAGATGGCAGACCACTTAATCAGTGTAAATATTTCTGTAAATCCACAAAGACTATTAAAAACTACTAACAGTAGATTTTTAATAATCCATGTCAACTGGCAGCCCACTCCACACTCTAAGAATTGTGGTAGAAAGCCATCTTATTCTTCTTTTTATGACCACATACAGCTAGTTAGCTAGGTAAGTGTCTATTGTTGACATTCCGTAATGACCACATACAAGTTAGTTAGCTAGGTAAGTGGCCATCATTGCGTGAAGTTTATGAAGACAGTACGACCAAACAAAGGAACCACTCAGACAAACGGACACCCTGCTGTGCAGATGATGAGACGTGCATGACAGCGTAGAACTCACAGAACACAAGACTGGGATCACATCCCCTATGTAACTCAAACAGAGGAAGTCAAGTTCGCATAGACAAGAGCAAGATACATAAATTAACTAATTACATCAGCCCGGAAGTTTAGTGAAATTAAACAGAAAAAAATCCCAGCTTAACTAGCACAGCATCTGTTGGTCTAGTTGAGGACCCATAACAGCATGAAATTGATCTCAGGCTCTGTGTTAATATAGCACTGTGAAAGTTTGATAACAGACAAAATTCAGAGAACTGAATACTAACCGCTATGTGTACTATGATTGACATTTATGAATGAACAAAGCCAAAAATAAATTTCTTTTTAAAAGCTGCATTCATTGATACAAAAAGTTTTATTTTCACAGATCAATAAAATCAACAGTAAATCCTGCAGAGAAATTGGTCAGAAGGACAGCATAGACAAACAAAAAAAAAAGTTTGGTGTCTTGTTCCCATTTGTCTCCAGTTTTATGTTGCTTGAATTTAAAACAAAATGCTGAGGTATTCATCAGCTTGGTAGTTCCTCTTAACGGAGCACTATTATAATGCTTTAATAAGAATAGCAGTCTATACCCGTCCTGCCAGTCACAAAAGACATAAATTGAAATAACCAAAGTGAACTTTGTTTTTTCCCCCTCCAAATATAAAATAGTAAGAAAACATTTTGCATACGGAAAGCACCCACTACCCAACTCAGGAGCAACCCCCGTCCCCACCGCCCATTCTCAGCTGCAGAATATGGGAATGGTTTCTAATTCTCTAAAATATACTCTGGGACTTAATCTAAATAACTATTTACTCCCATTTTAAAAACAGACGAAAGCTACCAGAGGGTGCTGAGAGCCCACTCTTCCAGTGTGAATGACCTTTGAATGACAGTGGGGAGAACTGATGCAGAATATAAATGGGTAGGGAAAGATTTTTAGGTGGAAAGGAAGGACTACAAGAAGACATGAAACCTGTGTAGATGTGAACAATTTCAGGGTGTAAAAAAAAAAACTGTTGGCGACATTCAAAGCTCAAGAATGAAATGGTCACGCAAATAAACAAAATAGGGAGGATGCCTGACTAAGTAAACACTGAGTATTGTCTAAAGAGTTTATGTCTATAGATTTCGTCTTAACGTGAAAGATCACAGGAAGTAGTCAGCCACCGGCTTCTTGGAGGGTATACCCCTCGTCTCCTGTGGGGCAGCTTCGAATATGATGAACTCCTTCTGAAGGTGCTCATCAAGCTCCAATATGGCTGCCACATTCCCACACCTGTGAGAGAGAAACTACTGAGTCACTCAAATACTTCTAATAAACACTCAGACATACAGATCCAGTTCAGAAATCATATTGCCATTAGACTGCTTTAGACCAGAGAGAGGCACCTGTAGCAGTAGTTTGGTGCTGACCAGACCGTCAGGACGGTCTCATTGAAATGCCACTTGTAACCTTCCATGACCAGCTGGTGGGCCCTGCAGATCATGTCGATGTCATTTGCGGCGTTAAATTGGGCCACAACATCACTTCCGAACAGGTACCCTGCTCCCCTTGGACTCACGCCCCACCCTGTCGTGTCTGAGATGGGGAGACACAAAAGACAAAAGATATACTTATTTTCCTGGTCTGATGGCACAACACACAGAGACATGGATCAAAGCAGTTATGGGCCAGTACTATGGTGAATCCTTCACACCCTCAGGGTCAGACCACAACAAGTCACACATAGGCCCATCATGTGGCACTTCCTGCTTCCTGTCAATGGTTCTGATCTGATCCAGGGTCTGGATGGAGGGCGAGAGGCCGCCATGCACACAGAATATCTGCACAAAGAGAAAACATAGTAACTACACACAACACGGCACTGCTACATCAGCCCTAAGCAAAAGGAGAAAGGGGTAAAGATATTCATTCATATTACAAAGACGGGAAGACAGCAGCTGCACATGCTAACCTTCCCATCGATGATAGCTGAGAGAGACAGGTAGTCGAAGATCTCTGTGCAGTATCTCCACACGGTCACAGAGCCATACTTCCTCAGGCATTCATCATAAAAGCCGTACACCTGTGTGATCTGTCGAGATTCATGGTTCCCTCTAATAAGGGTAATTCTGTCTGGGTAACGAACCTGAAAATGGGGGGTAGAAAGAATTGTTGAATCACACACACAATGACATGAAAAAACATCATCAATCTGCCTGTAACTTACACAGAGCAGCTGAATTATATTTGCATGCCAAAACATTAAGACTAGGATAAACGTTTAGTAGAAAATATACATATAATATTTACATGCCATATATAAACACATAGTAACTACAAAAACACATCATATGAGCAGACTGAACTTTACAAACAAGTACCTTGAGTGCGAGTAGTAGCAGAAAAGTCTCTACGCTGTAGAAACCTCGGTCCACAAAGTCACCCATAAAAAGGTAATTTGTCTCTGGAACATCACCCCCTACCTGAACACATTAAAATAGTGTTCAATGGTCTTTAAAATTTTTTTAATTATTTATTTATTTAAAAATGTCATATGGCACAGGATTAGTTGCAAAGCAAACGTGCATTACCGTTACATTCCTACATTCATGGTTATGTCATCACTTCATCCTCACATATCTGCTACATTAAACAATGTGTTGGCATTATCCTCAACCTTCATGATGAGATACCAAAGTACACTTACCCTAAATAATTCTTTCAGGTCATAAAACTGCCCGTGGATATCGCCACACACCTGAGAAAGAGAGGGAAACCCTAAACATATCATATAAAAGACGATGAGAATAATGCGAAGTCTGATTCTGCCATGACTTACTGTCACCGGAGAATCCACTCTCTGAACATTGCTCTCCTCCACCAAAATTTCCCTGGAACACAGAGTGATGTCCAAAACGTCACGGCTGGCACTGTCCATTGTGCACTCATATCTTAAACACTGCATGCTGTCGTATAAGACTGAATAAGTTTGGAATTTACAATAAAGTCACATCTGGAGAGAATATCTATAAAAATATGAGCAGCGTTTTAAAATTCGCCAGATGTTGAACTTAGCTCTACACATGAACGTGGGGAAGTTCAAGTCCTCCTTTTTTATACTCTTGAGCAAGATACTTAAACCAAATTTCTTCAGTAAAATATCTAGCTGTATAAGTGGATTAATGTAGAAATTGTAAGCTGGGTAAGCCCCTTTGGATAAATGGGTCTGCTAAGCAACTAAAATGTAAATCCAAAATAAGAGTAATAGGCTAAGGAAAAAATGATGGGAGGAACAATGGTGTGTGCTTTACCTGGCTTTGGCACATAAAGATTTGACTTCATTTTCTTTGATGAGCTCGCACCTCCTTAGCTGGTCGATCTGTCGGTCCAAATCACTGATGTCGCCCATGGTCACACTCAGCACCTCAGTCACTTCTGCTCTCACTCAGACATGCAAACAGAAGGACCCCCCCCACCTCTCTCTCTCGCTCTCTCTCACACACACACACACATACACACACACACACACACCTGCTCTCACTACAAACACACTTTCACGTCTGGACAGCTGAAAATGAGAATGGGGCAGAGAAAAAGAAAGTTACAGTGGAAAGATGAGTGCTGGTTCAATCTGCACAGGAGAAAGGAGGGAAAATATTAAGTGGAATTCAGAGCAGCATGCTGGCCACTTGGGTACCTATGAACCTGGAATATTTTGCTTTATGAATGACTAGTCTACACTGGAAATGGATATAGTACTTTAAGGCTTCAAAATTTTCTGGCAGATATTTACAAAATTGCTTGGTATCTACATTAGAGGAAAATACACCTGTAAGACACCAAAATAAATTAGATGCAAAAGTGATATAGCAAGTCACCAAAAGGTGGTAAATCTATTAATTTTCAATTGATAATAAGGCAGCAGGATATAAAACAATGTGTGCATTTTCCATCCCCTATTGGTGGATTTTTATATTGATGTATACATTAAGGTTTCAGTATATGGAAAGGCATTGCGCCTTACCGCATTGAAATAAAGAATGAAAGTGGTTGCTGGCTACTGTGAATTGCTGTTTTTACACAAAACGGATATTACAGCAAGTAAGTATTTTAACAACGTCGCAGTAAATTCAAATATGTGGGAAGGACACGGGATCAACAAATCTCAACTACTTTTAATATATGAATAACAGACTAGCAACTGAAAACTAGTTTTATAATGTGACAGTCGTTTTCATTTAACGTTACTCGTCTCCTACAATATCACTGAGAACCCGTATGGTATTCAATTATACTGCAACCCATCTGCTTCATTGCGCTATAAGGTCTATTACTGTATGTTTTGCAAAATTCGATTTCGTATTTTAAAAATAAGTTTTTTAATTTATTGTTTACCCCTGACAGGGTGCTGATACGTCGTGAAATATAACAATGTCATAATCAGGCGAGGGGATTATTTAGGAATATGGGACATAATTTTACTTCTTAATTTAATTCGCTTGGCATTAAATCGGTCCAGCGACTGAGTCCACAGAGCCAAAGTGCAAACTTGGGTTAGCGCAAAGTCTGATTAAACAGAGCTTTCGAAGCCTTTTTAATGCTAACTAGTCCATGGATATTCGGTACAGTTAGCAAATGTTTCAAAAATAAATATTAACCATGAGAGAATTTGAATATATTATTCCAAAAATATGATTTCTTGTATTTTAATTCACGACGATAGTAGCTGCTGCTAGAGGCCCGATAGTGGTAGTTGGTTAGCTTGTTTGCTAACTAGAAGGAAAACACATTACACATGCAAAATGACAAACCTAAAACATTGAAAGTCTTAAAGTCAGTCGCATATGAATATCTGA
>JAOVYW010000039.1:1156213-1173131 GCA_025775045.1 Hiodon tergisus
GAAATTAATGCCAGATGGATATTAGGTAATTTTACAGTTGATGGGAAACACATGCAAAAACTTCTTTAAAAAAAAAATAAATAAAAAAAAAAAAAAAAAGGTAACATGCATGTCTTATTATTATTTTAAAAAGGTTACAATAACAATGGGAAAAATTACCCAGAATGCTTATTCCAACCATGGTAGAAAAAGACACCACAAGGAAACTGGCGACAGCCGTGGCCACACACAACAATACACGAAACCTGTTGATCCAAAACAATAAAACAAACATTGCATGCCCATATTTGCTCACTGACAGTCACTGTTGCTGACTAAAACCAACTGTAATAAAAAAAACTTTTACCCATAGGGAACTTTGTGGATAAAAAATGGCGCAACCATTTTTATGAGGAGTGTGGGAAGAATGTCAGCCAGCAGCACAGTCTGAAATAAAGTTCAAGTACATCAAAAAAAAAAAAAATGCACCTTCAGAAGTGAAGTTAACACTATCAAAATGTGCAATACTGCACAGAGCACAGTTATAAAAGATACAATATTTGAACTGCAACATCCTCAGTATAAAAGTAAGGCATTTACCGCAGTGGAAAAAGGGTTACAGTCATAGATACTGCTGTTTTTTCCTCCCTCTGGAACATACAACCCTGTGGTTGGGGTCTGGGAATGAAAAGCAATACATATAAAGGAAAAATTTGCAAAGAATGTCTAGATACTAAAGCACCTTAAACTGACTGTCTCAGACTACCTAGAGGATGGCCGGAGACACCCTCTTACTACAGACAAACAGATAGATAAAGATCCCAACAATGTGTTACACAAATTCTTACAGGCATTGTGCTGTTGTGATTTTCTTGTTGTTTTAGGATATCATGGGCTGCACTCAGCATTACCACATAGGCAAAGTTATTACAGATTCCCAGCATCCTGCAGATAAGAGAGAGAAAGCTGAGCGGAACGGAAACATAATGTACATTAAGGAATGCAAATACAGTTTAAACCTATACATATACAGATACAGATGGTGAGAATTTAAAGGAAAGTGAGGGGGTCTGGAGGCTCTGTTATTCTGTGGGGGGCATTTTGGGTTTGGGTCCACTTGTCCCTTAGATGCAAATCATTACAAAGTTATTCTGAGTTATCACCTTTATCCCATAGTGAAACAATTCTATCCTAATGGGAGTGTTCTCTTCCAGGATGACAATGCCCCCCATCCATAGGGCCCAAGGGGAAACACTGAATTGTTTGATGAGTGTGAAAACGATGTGAATCATATGATATGGCCTTCGCAGTCACCAGATCTCAACCAAATTAAACACCTATGGTAGATTTTGGAAAGCGGTCTCCACAACCATCATCAAAATACCAAGTGAGGGAATATCGTTTGGAAGAATGTGGTTCCATCCCTCCAGTAGAGTTCCAGAGACTCGTAGAATCTATGCTAAGGCGCATTTAAGCAGGCAAGTCGTAGCGCCCCAACACCTTACTGAATCCCTTCGCGTAAATATGAACGCATTACTACGCAACCTAAAACAAAACACACTTACCAAAAGCCGAAGAAAGATCTGCAGATCGTGAGGCGGCCTTTCGGTATAGACAGATTAAAACACAAAGAACGATCAAAACCTGCTAGCAAGACAAGTGAGGAAAAAAGGAAAAAAACACCATTAACTAGCATTGATCTAAACTTGAAACATATCAAGATTTACCCTCACCGTTTGAAGACACTGGGTCAGCATTGACACTTGAGGTTTGGTCCATTTTTTAAGTAATACAAACCTATATCGACGGTAATGTTAATAATAGGAACAACCTATGAATCAAAGACACATAAATCTGTAATATAATACTAATGATCCGACTAGCTGATTACCGACATTACACCGCATTTTCCCCCAAATTATTTTATTTTAAAATAAAAACCAGATCCATTGATATTGCAGTTATGAAGTTCTAACAGCTACGAAACTGAAAGAGGTACAAAAACGGCCCGGCTTTTAGCATGGAACCGCGGTACACGTCATTATAGCTTGCAATTTCGCAATCATCCATCTGTCTCAGTCTTTCGCTCTTATAAGATCCGTGCATAATGAGTAAACTAACCCTGAACGTCATATACATCTTCCAGATATGAACCAATAAAAACGCTAGGGTGTTACGCGGTTCCATCTAAAAAAAACGGGCTGTTGTTACACTTCAACTGAACGGTGTGATTAATGGCAACACTAATGCACAACCTCTCGAAAATACGACTGGCTCACATTGGTTCCGGGAGGAGTCCAAAACGAATCGAAGGTGAAAAAATATGCTTGATACATCAAAACAAAATGTTAATAAATGACATCAAACCTCAGCGATGTCTAAAATCCGGCCAATACTTCAACAAACAAAATGAATAATCCTTAATTTGCTATTCAAAAATAGTTAGAAAAATACATAAAAAGCAAAGCTCTGAGGTTGCTTAGTAAATTCTCACTATGTGAGGCATGGGCGTTGCAGGATGCTGCAATTTTATTAACATCCCGTTTGTTTCCAGAATATGTCATTTACATGATCGGTGTTGATTTTATCATGTGTCTTTGACGTTTGCTTTTTTATTTTCTTTGAAAAAAACATCAAATACAGATACATTATTAACATATATATTGGAGTTTTCTCAACCAGGGTGACCACACGACCAAAAGCGTTAAAAATAGGAACTCCATTATGTTGTATCCTAATTTAATGCACTGAAATTGCAAAAACGTACAACAAACTTTTAACAATATTAATTTCGAGTGTACAATGACCCTGATTTTTCCTGCGACTGTCAGTTTGTGCCTTAAACTGCCGTGCTTTGCGATTGGTGAATATTGGTAGTGTCGTGGTTAATTTTTCAGACGGCCGAACAATACGACTACGTTTAGTTTAAGGTAGAAGCTAGACGAGGATATTCATTTTCATACTAATAGAATTTTGAGTCCATTTCCGAATTTTTTTGGGGTAATGGGTACACCTAATAAACTCTCACCTGGGTAAATACATCTAATCTAAGCATCTAAGACTAATTCCACAAATGTCGCCGCGTCTTTGGAGATTCAGCCAATGGGAATTAGTAGTTATTATTTAGAGCCACGAAGTGCCTTTTGTACCACACATTTATTATTTTCTGCTATTATATTGTATTTTGTGACACCTAACTGTTTGTCCCATGAACTGAATCATAAATCATTTGTGTATATTAAATTCCATCTACAAAATGTTAATACATTTCTTATAATTTTGAATGTGGAGTGTACTGAACTCAAAATAATAACAAAATGCAGCCACAATACCATATATATATATATAGTGAATAAGAATTTATTTTTCCTGTGTTCAGTGTAATATTTAACAACACCCAGCAGTTGTTTTTGTTATGCATGTGAATACAACGCATATTATAGGTAATCATGCAATTACAGCACAGGGGGAAACCTTATGCTTTGGGAAGTGCTCACGGAAAAAGGCAATGGACAAAATACACAAGTTAAATGTTACACTTTCACTCTGAACACTAAAACGACATCATAGGTATTAAGAATGGACAAGGAATTCATAGAAGAATAAGACAGTGAGGAGATATGGCTGAACTGTTTCTGTGAAGATGGATTGGAACATCGCAGAACGTTGATGTGGGACAGTCCAGGTTTAATAGGCATGGTTGGCCACAAAGAGGGACTCTCCTGCAGCGGCGCCCTTGTCTCCAGAGGAAACGTATTTGCCAAGGGCTGCTTGGCTGTTGTTCTGTAGTGGTGACAGAACAGGAGACGAGAGAGTTAACAGAGGAGATAAACTCAACTGAGTACTTAATTACGTTCTCATCAGCCACTGTGAGACAACAGCTCATCTGTTAGTAATGCTTTACCAAGGCTCTCTTGATGTACTCCTCCTGACAGGCCTTGCCATTCTCCTTCTTGCCACCCCAGGCTTTAAGCGCGGAGGCCTGCAGAGCACGACCGTAGGAGAAGGTGAGTGCCCAGGGCCTATGAAGTGGGCAGGTGTTCATGGCATTCAGGTTGATGGTGGCCTCCTCTTCACTCTGACCTCCAGACAGGAAGGTGATGCCTGAGAAGAGAATTTGACAGAAAATAAGAAATAGAAAAGAAGAGAAACAAGGGGAAAGAACAAGGAAGGGGTAAAAACAAAATAATGCGAACAGGTTTGTTTTAATCAGATTCACTGATGTGTCCAAATTCTTTTTCCTGTTCTTGTTTCTCACCGGGAACTGCAGGGGGCACAGTTCGGCGCAGGGCAGTGACTGTTGCCATGGCGATCTCTTGTGCAGCGTACTTCTGTGAGCAGGAGTGTCCAGCTGTCACCATGTTGGGCTTCAGCAGGGTACCTTCCAGGTAGACATGGTGGTCTGACAGGGCCTTGTAGACAGCTGCTAGGACCTTCTCAGTAACATACTGGCAACGCTTCAGGTCGTGGTCTCCATCAGGAAGAATCTCAGGCTCCACAATGGGGACGATGCCATGCTGAGTAGCAAAGTAAAGTTCTACCATTATCAACAAGCATTATAATATTGTAAACTTATGTCTGGCTGCACATTACCAACACATTTCTATTGAAAGAAGTTAATGCGTTAATTGAACTGAATGTTTAAATTCCAGGGTCATTATTTTCTTATGCTCTTGTTTTAGAGGTTCAGACTGAGTGGTCACATAATAATGACTCTCCACAGGCTAAGATGGTTACAAGAGGCATGAGGCGGACCATGGATCCACCCTGAAGGGAAACCAACGTCGGTTATTCTGTCAGTAGACATCCTCATTCAAGTTTACGCTATATTTGAGAAGAAAGAGTTCTGGTTTACACTATTCCTTCTATACTCCACTGCGTTAAAATTTCAAGTCTTCTTCCCCCCTTTCCCACAGTAACTGACCATCTGACAGATGCTGGCATATCTAGCCAAGACGTTGGCGTTTTCAATGATGGCTAGGTGGGATGGTGTGGTGGGAGTGATCTTCAGCACACAGCGCCACTTTGCAAAGTCAGCGCCATCCTTCTTGTACTGAGCACAGCGCTCATACAGCCCATCCAGGCCTGGGAGGTGGGGAGAGAGGGATGGAAAAATGAGGAACACGCAAAGGATTTCAAAGGAAAGAGAGAGAGGAAGAAAGAAAGAGAGAGTCTCACCCTGGGTAGTGGTTTCTCCATTGGTGCCAGCCAGGGGGACGACACCTTTGTCTACCTTGATGCCAACAACCATGCCCTTCTCCTTGATGAGCTGGGGGAAGAGCTTCCCACTGTCATCCTTCTGGTAGAGAGTCTCGTGGAAGAAGATCACACCTCCGATGCAGGGCTTGACACGGTCATCGGCTGTGAACAGCAGCTGTCTGTACAACCTCCTGTTCTCCTCCGTGTTCTCAGCATTAATGCTCTGGAATCGCTTGGCAACACTACCTAGGGGATGGGAAAATAAATGGGCAAGTCAGACATCAACTGAAACACTTCTGTAGAGAAGCAGGATAGTTGTGTAACGGTAAAAACATATTCTGTCTAAATAGATACGCAATTTCCTTCATTAATAATTAACGATAATTTAATTATCTTATTTGTATTATATTTGTTTGGGGTGATTTCATCCTCCGTCAGACAGGCCCTAGAACACTGGCAATCCAAGTGGATGTCAGAGACAATAGTGTTTTTTTTTTAAATCTTACTTTACTAAAACGTGCAATTGATTGATGGTTTGTTTACCTGTAGACTCATCAGCTGCGAGGATGCCTTTTCCAGGAGCAACAATCCGTTTAGCGATGTCACTGAGCTCCTTCTTCTGCTCAGTTGAGAGGAAAGGGTATGCGTGTGGCATTATGGCTGTCTCTACAGAAAGAACAGCGACTGAGGATAGCACATCTCATCAACACTGACAACTGGAGTAAGCGGGAGTGGCCAGATTACTGGATTACCATTTTTTCCTCTGTAATAAAGTTATGATGAGCAAGTTCACTGTCCAGTGTTAAAACAGTTTAAGCACTCACTATTAACCAATAAGATTATATGAATAGTATCCTGAAGACATTTCCATTAACATTGGTAGAATGATAAACGTAAGTAGGTTTAATATGAAGGCGGAAAAACTTAGGGAAAACAAATTGTGGTGTGCTGCAGCTATGAACAAAGCATAACTAAAATGTTAATAAGCTAGATAACTATTAAAACTAAAGAAAGAAAACCATTATGGACTGACTGACAGGTTTGCCAAACATAACCAGAAAAGGAAAAGGAAACAAGAGAGGCAGCCCTTCTACAGAGCTTACGGTCCAAGGTTTTTTTTTTTTAAAAAGAGAGGGAGGTCAATGGCATGCATAGACTCTCAAGGGGAGGGGCTTAAATATTTAAAAAGGCAGTACACAGTACCTTGCCAAAATATTCAGACCCCTAACAAATCCTCTATTACCGAATTACAAATGCTATATTGAAATTTTGATTCAGTTTGATATTTTATTTTAAAACACTGAAACTAAAAATCAATTATTGCAAGGTGACATTAATTTTATGTAGTTAAAGATTTGTATGTCAAATAAATAACATATGTTGCTGCAGTCAGTACTTGATTGTCCGATAGCAGAACAAGAACCCATACAAAAACAGGGTTTCAGGCTTTCAGGTACGGTTGCCACAAAAAGGGCAGAGGCTTGAACCAGTGTGGCCCCTCTGACACACATCACTGATGGATAGAGTCCTCAGTAAAAACAGCCCCAGAGGAAGTCCTTAATGGACCAATAACTGAGTTGAAGTTGACTTACAGACTACCTTTAAAGTATGGGAGTTTCCTGCAGGTAGAGGAGATGCTTATGTTTCAAAATCAAGTCGGGAAAATCGAGCCGTTTTCTATGGTCAACGGATGGCAGATTTTTTGTTACCGTTGAGATAAATGTTGGCTTCCCCAAGCAGTTGCTGAGGAGCAACTGCAGATCAGAACAGCGCCTCGCTCTAAAAACTGCGACTTTGGTAAATCTGATGCAGGCAACATTTTTGAGCTCGAGCACGGCTAATGTTTTAGCCACAGTTGATGGAACCCCCAATTTCTTGCAGCTATATTTTAAAATTATTATTTAAAAAAAAAACTTGCCGTAAATGTATTGCCGAGTAAAAGGATTTTTGGTTTTTGTTGCCGTTTACAGAAGGGAGGAGGGTGGGATATAGTTTGTGCCCAGGAAGGCCCAGTGTCCGGATTAATACAGCATGGTCGCTATTGACCGAGGATCTACACTGCATTCGCAACAACACGTGCACTGCTTGAAATGGCACATCATTCACGACATACCACTTCTGAAACACACATCCACTGACCAGTAATCCATACTTCCATAAATAGAGGAAATAGCGGAAGCAAGCAGGGAGAGGCAAAATGACCTTGAACTGATACAATAAACCGCGTCATTGCATCACACAAACCGTGACATTTCAAACGGGTATATGTTTAGCAACGTCAAAACGCGATTTTTTTGTTTCTATATCCATACAAATAATAAACGAGTATAAACGCACTAAATCGTACGAACTTTTAGAGGTTTGTCTGTCTTTAAATAAGATACAAGTAAAAAATAAAATATATTTTAAAAAACTCATTCTAAACCTGCGTAAATGTCTTTCATTCAATCGTATTTATGTTTTACACGCGTCTCTGACCTTGGAGACCCATCAATACGACCTGGTTTCTCACTGTTCCGGGAATGACCTACGTAGTTCTAAAGCGAATAAAAGCAACTAAAATTAATCTAAAATGAGAATGCAAATAGTTTGTCAGCTAACACATCACCCTCAGAATAGAAACAATTATTGTTTATAAAGGTTAAAAGAAAAAAAACCTACCAGTGAATTTATCCGCGATGAACAAATGTCGACTTGCCTTTCAACTGAACGTTGAGGAAGTGAGGGTTGCAGTGTGGGCGGAAGTTATAATAAAAATCTATAATCAAAAGGAGCGGATGACGAAATTGTTTATTAGACGAGATAAGTTATCTCAAGCACAGACCGGCTGATTTTTCCAACCATAAAGATCTACGTACGAGTGTGTGTAGCCCAGTAGGCAATTGAACTAAGAGGCGTTGGTTGATTTAAATGGGCTGAACCATCAGGATGGCGTAGTTCGCCGATTAACACTTCTGGATGGAGTAAATTTGCTGTAAGTGATACGTGATGCTTCGAACGTATTAAAAAACTGCCTACGTGCTGTACGTGCGGCACACATATTCGGGGCATTGTAGTTATATATGTATGTGTCTGCTGCTTGTGATGTGATAGACTGGAAATAAAGAAATAAAAACAGAATTCTAATTTAAAAAAAAAGGTTGCTTCTACTGCTGTAATAAACATTTTCCCCCCTCACAGCATACATTTAGTTGGTATAAATACCACAACCAAGTTGTTTACAGAATCACTTAGTACAAGTAAAAAGCTTCCATTAATTAATTTCATTTGATGCTTAAATTTTACTAAATTACCTGAAAAACAGAATCTGTATTTCTAAAACGTTCTAAAACTGGATAAGAGCGTCTGCTAAATACCAAAAATGTAATGTAAATGCAATAGATGATAGCATCTATTATTTTGATAATACTATGGTACCATTTACACCGTTGCTACAAACTCAGTGCATCTTACCTTTACTGAGGACTGGAGAGACACAGTAGAGGATCAGGGAGAAATCTGCGATGCCCTCCTGTCACGACGGCCTGTTTTTATTCACTCGTTGTGACCCTTCACATTTCAATTGCCTAGCTAATCTTAGCGCCAGGCAGCAACTGGAGAAGGACACTGACATTCACTAAGATATGTACAGGGAAAAGAGGAGACCCGTCTGAGACTGAAAAAGGTTAAAAGTCATGCAGAATTAGACAAACATAAACAAGAAATGAGAGGAACTGGTAACTGAAAGAATGAGAGTGCAAAAAAAGAAATAAAGACAGTAATGGAAATAAATCTGAAGTGGACAGAAGGCATTTAAGAGAATGGAATAGGCAGGCTTACAGTGTGGTTAATCAGCAGGAAACAAAGATGAAAAGAGATTCGATGATGAAGGCAGTAAAGAAAAAAGGAGAAATGAGAATAAATGGTATTCATGGGGCAACAGGTGTCAGTTAGTGACCATTAAGAGGTAAAAGTTTGACTTTGTGTTGCTGGATTGTTGAAGACAATGCAAATAATATTTCAGAAAAATTTTGGGAAGTTAATACCATGCGTGTATGTTTTCTGAATGGTATATTTCTATTGGATGTTGAAGGTTCTATGGGTTTCAACCTCAAAACTATTCAGATACAAGCAGTAGTCCCCTCAAACAAAGAAGTTGTGAGAATACATGATAAATTTACTGCAAGCATTACATTGACTTCAAGCTATTAATCTTCAAATGATTATGTTTAAACCAATACAAACATTTTTTGAAGTAAATATACATCTTGGGACATTTTATACCATATTTTATGTCGGGAGCACATAATAGCACAATAACAGCTAGTACCTTTGCTTTAGGAAAACAGATGACGTAAGATACGTCTGTAATATCTACAAGATGTAGGTCAACCAATAAAATATATAGGTCCATTTAATGTCATATTGATAGACAAACTTTTCTATCAGGGTCTTTTGCATAAAGCAACTCAATCCTTTGAAACATTCTGGGGTTCGTGACCTTATCTTGACCTATTTTAAAAGAGTTCGCAGAGCTGGGCTGAAGGGGCTGAATGAGCTGTTGCTCATAAGTTACTTTGCATCTTATGCTTCTCCTCAGTTTCCTTTCCTACTCAGTTTTGAATGTCATTCTGTTTATTATTCATTAAGTATCATCACTTTATCACCAGATCTCAGTGGCCCCTGTTCCAGTTCTAAACTTGATTCTTGTGAATGTCAACGTTGAGTAAGAAATTTGCCCTCATTTGTATTAATTTGAAGAATGGATTAAGCCTGAGAATCTAGTGAATGAAGTAAAGCATGACACAGCACCCTTTGCCCTTCCCAAAATACTCTACTACCACTCATTATTTTTATAACCAAACACACATAGAACGGTTAGAAGAAAATTATTTTAATCAGGATCAGCAAGAAATCAGGATGATCCACAGGCATTTCTATGTGAATTTTATAGTTACTCTATCATAGCGCTTAGCTCAGAAAAAGCCGCTTGGTGAGAAGTTGCTAGTGACACACAACAACATTTATTCTGTGTGTATACTAGCAGCGGAATCTGCATCTCATTAAACAAAGAACATGAAAATCATTATTCTTGGTTTTGTGAGTCTTTCAGGATATTTTTTTATGTTCATATCTAATTAAATTGAGAGTATCTCTGAATAATTAATTCTTGCAAGTTCATTAACATTCTAGACCCCTTAGCAACTCAGCTGGAAAAGGGGCTCGTCCGAGCCCAGACTAAGCCCTATGAGCTGGGTTTTGCAGGTTCAAATCCAGCTGAAGTTATTTGTCATCGATTGTGCCTAGAAAAGCAGAGTGTCTGAAGTAAGCCATAATATATCACAATTGGCAGAGCGTTGCTCGGGCTGGGGTGGGTCGAAATCGGCCTCTCGTACAGGATGTGCAGTCTGCAGAGTGTAAAAGAGCGGGTTGGTTCGAAGGTGATTTGATTGGAGGAGACTAATTGTGATAATTGTGATTCTTCACTGTCCCCATGTGAAAAGTATTAGCACAATTGCTGATTCCAAATCAAGGAAAAGACACACACACACAAAAACGATTCACAATTAACATTTATTTAGAAAAATAAACAGAAATTGACAGTATGCAGATCAACCTTAATTTTTGATATATTAAGTAGTTCCATACATAGGTGGCACCCAGGGTAAAGGATATATGGCATTGCTGTGAAAACAAGCAAAATAAAAAGTACAAATAGCCAATGTATGTAATGTATATATAAGCATGAGATTGTTTTTTTTATTTGTTTCTTTAAAAAGTCACATTGAAAAAACAGCTCAGAAAAATATGCATTTTTCTCCTTTGGAATTAGGTCAGAAAAATCACATCGAATAATTTATATACACATGGTTACCCATTCAACAAATTATGACGCAACAATTATTATTATAAAGGCAATCAGCAAAAACTGTCTTTATTTGTAATTTAATATTCACGCATTTCTCTAAATGCATGTGTATGCTTTCTATGTTAAACAGGAATCAGTTTAAAAAGGCATCTGTGTTGTGGTTTCGTGGTTTCTTGCTGTCCGTGTATCTTCGATGTATGCAGGTAAAGGCTCATTAGGGTACAGCTTCGGTGCATTCGAGTGTGAGTACTAGTCTTGTCTTGCCCTCCTCTCCCTATCTGAACTTGATCTCAAAGCAGAGGCAGTTGATGGAGTTACAGTCAGGGCGCTGGCATGTGCAGGCACAGTCCCACTGCAAGGGAAAAGGGAAAGTGGGGAGGACAAGGTGTAGCTCACATTACTGTTTTATTGTAATGGCGACTAGTCACACAAATCTGTTCAACCAACAGGCTGCCATTGATGTATGCGTTTCTATCGAGGGCATTGCTTTGCTGGTTTGGGGAATGATGGAGAACTTAGTGCAGTGGGGAAACATACCTGTACATGGAAGCTAGGTTAGCTGTTACTAGGGCTGACAATATAAGGCTATCAATTTTGGGGTCAGCCGACAAACTGCTGGAATCACTGGAATTCTAGTGCGAGGTAATAGCAAACTAATGGAACATTCACAGAGCATGTTCTGAGCAGCAGTATTTTAACTCACCTAGTGGCACCGAGAAAAATAGCCCCTCCCTCTTTTCTTTTAATAATAACTATCTTCTGCTAATAGCTAGCTTAAAACGAATTCACTTGTCATGTAGTAGACAGTTGTGCCTTGACATAGCCAAAAAAGTGTCTGAAAAGATATTGGAGATCATTGTCTAAATTCAATGTAAACTCTTTGGTGTGTTTAATTTTTTCGATGGCAAGGTGGCACCCAGATCAAACTAATCTTAACTTAAAGATTGATTTGTCTTCTTTCCAAAAACCTATTATATCTGACATTTGTAAACTATATATTTGGGATATTTGAGGTTGAAGAGTACTAGGGTATTAACTACAAAAAATTATATTGAAATTAATGGCATTCTTTGAACGTTTCAAGCTTAGACTTAACATTTTTCTTGCATATATATGTGGTAGTAAATGGCGCCTTCCTGAAATTTACATATAAGGTATAACAGATTGTACTCTTTGAAATGTAAATTATGAATATATATTTCTGATATAGAAGCTAATAAAAGTAATACTGATCAATAGAATGCGCACGTGCACAAAGTTTTAAATGTAAAAGTAAACAGAGGTGAATTCCCACCACATGTTCATAAGCATAGATTTTACAGAGATTCTGAAATTTATGACGCAGAACAATGCTTCCTCCCTAACGGTGCCATCGGGTCCTATACAGAAAAGTGGGAGGTGCTGGGAGAAAAACTCCCCTAAAATAAGGCATTCAGGGATATATTCTAAACTACAGTAGTTAGCTCAAAACCGACTGCAGATTCTGAAACTTAGGTAATATCTGCTTTTATGAAACTAGTTGAATTTTTTTGGTCTAATTGACAGCCCTACTGTTACTTCACTATAGTCATATAACACAAAAGTAAAATTAAAGTGCATATAGATTTAAATTGGAGAACTTAGTTCCTTCTGGTGACATTTGCCGTACGTCAATGCACCATCCTCACAGACAAACATTTTTCCTTTGTGAACCAGCCCTGATCACTACTATAAAATCAACATTAGAGGTAGTAGAAACTATAGTGATAACAATGTTATTACATCACATTTGAAAAGATGTTGAAAAGATGCCCTGTTGCATATTGCTCAGTGAGAATAGAATGTAAAAGAGATAAGATAAAATAATGGAGTTTAACTCACAGAAGGAGATGGACAGGTCTGGTCAAGACAGGTGCGCAGCGAAGGTAAACGACAGTCACATGACTCCGCACAGACCAGACAGTATTCACATGGAGTGATATAGGCACAGCAATTACTGCACTGTTCCGAACATTGAGCCTTCAGGAGAGAAGTGTTGACATGAGGATTTGTTACAGGGAAATGTACAGTGCATACTACAGAATTAATATAAACTAAATCAGTTTAGTCACACTTCATGCAACATACGATTGAGTCAGGTTCAATAAAGTAACTGGCTAAAGTGAAAGCATTTTTTTAATGCAACTTGAAAACTATTTTTTGAAAACTAATGATGCAGAAGTTTTTTATTCCAGACTCATTTGCCATATAGCTACGTTATCCTTATATTGTAGAAGTAGATTTGACCTGATCGTCCATGTCAAAACAACCGAAACCGATTGGTAGATTACCTTGACGCAGTGCCGACACCACAGCGCCCCCACCAGGAGTACCATGTAGACACTCACTGCTATTATCAATATTGCAGGAAGAGGGAGGGACAGGGACCAAACAGGTATTACCTGAGAAAAAAACAGTGATTGCTCTCAATATTTCGGTATTTTAAATACCTATATAAAAACAATAACGAATACAACCGATACATCAACCATAACTGTAATAAATAATTAACTTATAAACGAAACCCAGGAAAGCAGACGGCCTCGACAGGCGGCAGTTGCTTTAGTTCAGGACTCACACTAGGAAATATGACTATGAAATAACACTTATGAAATATCAGTTATTTTTTACATGTTGCCACTTCCCTGACATTATCCGAAACAGAAGTATGATTCCTTTTCTTAACTACCTTCATAACAATTACAGCAATACTGGTGTTATTAATGTACTATATTCACGAATGGATTTACCTGTAACTGCTCCAAATACATAACAAGAAAATCTAGCTTGAAATTTCAAGACAAAGAAAAAACGAAATTGTTACTGAACCAGATACTGAAAAAGGGAAACCACCTTAATGAAACCACCATTTGACATTTGTAAAACAGCAGAAGTTGAGACTTTAGTTATATTATTATTGTAAACTAGAGAAGCTTAGTAAGTACTCTTTTCAGAGCATGCTGAGAATGGAGATGTATGCTTCATCAACGTGGCCAGATCAAGCCAGTAAAGCGTCTGTTGAAGTGAAATTGACAGAGTGAAAGACAGCAATAAAATAAGAGAGTTGATGAAGCAAGGCTTGGTGTAGTTTTAATGGTACTATAAATTAAGAATTAATAGAAACACATTTTCATTAAAAGACTTACAGTCATTCTTGCCGGGTTGTTCTTCTTAATCGAACTAAATAGCGTACTTCTTCGTGTCTGGTTAAGTATGCCCATGGAAAATATATCTAACATTTACTATCTCCGTTAGCTAGCGAAGATCACTTACTTGTAAAAACAACGGACAGATTTGAGTGTACGGAATAGCAGTGTCACTAGCTAGAAAAACATATTAAACTTACTATACAGCGCGTAATAAAGATAAAATAATGTTCCCGACATAGAGGAATCGTAAACAGCAATTTTTTTCAATGGCTAATTTGAGGAGATGCATCTATGAGACAAAATGGAACACTACCTCTCCGTTTTTTTATTATTACTGCACACAAACTAACCGTTTGAGGGGCGAAAAGTTTCCATTTGGCAATTAAACTAGTTGTTGTTTTGAATATAAACCCCGAAGCAAAGATTTTTTACGCAGTTATAATTGCAAATAAACCAATTTGCGTTCATTTCTTATAAGAATGAAGTTGTCATAGAAACACATTTTTAGGAGGCAAAAACTACGGTACACCAAGTAGGACAAAAGTCATTGTAAAAGCAGCGGTTCATAAATCTTGTAATTTCGGTGTCAAAGCGCTGTTGGATATGCGATTGAAGTACGGTTATTAAAAGTGATTCGGGTCTTTTCAATCAATTCAATAAAAAGATTCAGTTCTTTTGAGTCCCGATTCGTTCAGTAGCCTATAGATCAGTTGAAATTAGTTTCGTATATTTGCAGCGTCTTTGGGTTATATTGTATGTTCAAATAAGGAATGTTACATCGCATTCTCCAAACTTATTATGGTGGTTGTATAATATTAACACACTATCAGGTTGGATTCCCAGTTCCTCACCAAAGAAGCCTAACGCCGACACTCCGCACTGAATCACTTCAAATTAATTGATTTGTTAGTTTGACCCACTCCTTACTAGTACATCATGTCCTGCCTACTCCCTCTTCTCTTGCTTACCAAATGGTTGAGTTATTTATGGGCTAGCCAATTAAGTTCAGTTCACTCAGTTGGTAAATTCAAGCCTTAACCGAATGATTAACAAACTAAGAGCTTGAAAACAATAAAATAAAAGTATTGTTCGTCATTCCAAAGTCCCCCCCCCCTTCCAGTGATGGCCCATTTAATTCAATTACAAATGTGTACATATTTTTAAAAGAGTATTTTTATTTTTTTAAATTATTATTGGCAAGGAGGAAAGCAGAAAAACCACTGGCAGAATTTACAACTGAGAGCCTTCATGGATACGTCTCCACCAACTTTAACACCAATTCTTCAGTCACAATTCAACAAAATGGGACGTCACCGTAAGGGGTAGATGCATGTGTAGATGCAGCAGAACATTGTTTGATCTGTCCAAACAGTGACAAGACTAAGTCACAGCCGATAATTCTTTCATGTTTAATTTTAATTTAAAAATGATTTATAATCTTCAAAAAAAATAAAATGAGACAAAACAAAATTTAAAGATTACACTGGAAACTGAGCTGGCAGCGGAAATATATATAAATTGCATGTTTTCAACACAAACAACAAACAAGTTTAAAAATTCCAAGTATAAAAGGGGTGATGAGGGGATGAATACTGGTCCCAGTTAATATGAGTGTAGCTCAGTATGGCCTGTCCCGGCGTTCCTGACGGTGCTCACCCCTGGAACAGAAATGGGCCTGGTGGGTTATGCTACACCGTACATTAATATCTGAGAAGTAAATTTAAATAAATACACAACAATATTTACCATGATACTGCTTGATTTCTAAAACCAGGCACACACAATGCATGAAAAAAATAACAAATAGCAGCAATGACAACAACAAGGTTGTACATTAACATTCAAGAGAACAAAGAGGAAACGCGTATAGAACGGGCTGATCAAGTCAACTGATCAGTGTAATTGTTTCATTGTTATGCAAATTTACCGCGGAGATGGGCTGTGGCTCTTACCTGCCGTCCATCTTTCCAGGGCCAAATCCACCTCTGTCGCTACCGCGGCCACCCCTGAAGCTGCCCCGGTCTCCCCCCCGGCCCCTGAATCCACCACGATCAAAGCCGCCTCTCCCTCGTTCTCCTCCGTAGCCTCCTGATTAGGGAAACGGAAGGATTAACACCAATTTAAAAAAAGACAAATACAAGAGCAGATTCCAACAGTCGCACATTTGCTATATGAAAGGAGAACAACTTAACAGACAGGACAAACTTTACCTCCCATGGGTGCCATGCCACCGGCTCCCTCAGGTTTGGGCGCCTTGCACTGGTTGCATTCATTACGCCATGAGAAGTTCAGATTTCCACACACCCTGTACAAAGATCCCAATCAACATGTCAGTGGGGTTACCATTGATCACTGTAGCCGCAACATTTTGTTAGTGACACATTATTTTTGGTAAAAGACTAGTGCAATTAATATATTGTGTGGATTAGAGTATATCTTTTAGCATAGGTAGATACGTTTGTTTATAATTTGCATTTAAAAAGAGATCATTGTTATTTTGATTATACATGCATATAGAGAAATGTTCCTGTATGCAAACATACAATTGGCTATTCCGCCTGAACTAGCTTTCATTTGTTTCCCTGTAACATACCATTATTTCCCTTTGCTAATGTTAATGCTGTACCATGTCAGCCAAGGCTTATACTCCGTTATATGCTCCAAAAATACTTTAAATAAGGGGTAGGATAGGGGGTGCGGAATTGTACAAACAAACAAACATACA
>JAOVYW010000039.1:1173231-1208118 GCA_025775045.1 Hiodon tergisus
ACAAAATCCAGATGACCAAGCAGTTAAGCGGTCTCACTCAACACCAGTCTACAGGCTGATTAATACTCACGGGTTTGTACATTTCCAGTCTCCAGCCCTCTGCTGGCCCCCACCTCCTCCGTTGTTGCTGGGGAACCCACCACCTCTGCCACCTCCAAAACCACCACGACCCATAGGCCCTACGGTAGGAGACATCAGAGATTACTCCAACTGGCCATAAATGGACAATTAATTCATTAAATTGACCGTTTTGGTTTTAATCAATGGATAAATCTACTTGTGTGTTAAGAAAACAATGGTGAGAAAAACGGCATTACAAAGAGCATATTACAGCACTGTAAAATGTAATCCCAGTTAGTAGAGCTGAACCTTTAAAAGGTCAAGATCCAAATGAACAATGAAAAACAAAATCTCTCACATTAAAACAAACATAAAATATGAATGTGCGTACTTAACTTACTATTACTGCATAAATACACATTTAAAAGTCTATACAGTGGTCAGTCACCGTTTGGTTACAATCTTGTCCAGTGGATCATTGCCATACTCATTTGAAGGGCCATTTTTCATACACAATATTAATGAGTCATTTGATTCCCATTAACAAGATTTTTACAACAGTAATTCATGTTTGACGGAGGTGTGAGTGATTTAAGGCGGTTAGACTGTGGGACAGCCAGGTAGACGTACAGTCAAACGCCTCACCTCCGCGGCCACGTCCGCCCCTCATTCCACCACCGCGGCCAAAGTCTGCCCGCCGCGTTGCGAACGACACCTTGATGGGATTTCCATTGAACTCTTTGCCTGCAGAAGAGCACACAGAGAGGCTTGTTTTAGGGACATACCAATGGGATAGTGTGAACCCTTTAGAGTAGAGTAGTGTTAACAGCAGAGGTTTGTTGGAGTGGTTTACATCCAAACATTCTAAAATGCAACAGGAGCACCACCCACCATCAAACCAGTCAATGGCGGCTTTAGCAGAGGGGGGGTCATCAAATGACACCGTGGCCTCTCCTTTCAGTTTTCCAGTCTCCCGGTCTGTATACAGATTAATCATGGGCAGCCCAGTCTTTTTGTTGATCTGAGGAGAGTTTGTAAATTGAATGACGTGGTCAGGTTTCACACGTCATAACAACGAAAGAAGCCAGATCAGGTTCGGCTAGGGAGCTGTACCTTGATGATGCCAATCTGTTTGAAAAAGTCAGCCACAGACTCCACAGTGTAGGTGTCTCCAAGCCCCTGCACAAAGATGGTGTTGTTGTCAGAGTTGTCCTGATCCTGCACTGCAAGAGTGTTAAAACAAAACACCAGCTTAACGAGACAGACGGATTATACAGCAAGACTTTAATTAAACAATTTCTAAAATTTTTAAATACCTCCATAGAGGTTCCAAACAGAACCATCATTATGTTGTTTCTATTGTATCGTCTTAAAAACACATCCAGAACTATCCAACAAATACATTTATTTTAAACATGGAAAGCTGAATTTACGTTTACCTGCTGTCTTGGTCTTGTGATGTGCATAATTGAACTTATGACATCCACTTTACATATGGTTGGCTAGGGTTCATTCAATACTGATTTTGGCACGTAAGGTGACAAATTAATCTTAAAACATTAAGCAATCCATCTTACCAGAAAGAACAAGACTCAGAACTAAGGACATATGCAAGTTACTTACTGGAACTTGGTCCCCCAGGTCCTTGGTCTCTGGGTCCTTTGGAGGAAGAGAAGATCAACATAAAAATTGAAAATCAATAGACAGAGGACAGACAGATATACTCAACCCCCATTCCCCACATTCACACAAACTGACCAAATCTTGCAGATCTTTCTCCACCCTCCCCTAGCCCAAATCCAGGCAAATAAACCACCACAAATTGCCTTTCAAATAACTGCCTTTAAATGTGCACCTCATTTAATGATTCCCATGCTCACAAATCAAACAAGTTGGCCCACAGTGAAGACCTAACTTTTAAGCATTTGTCTGCAGAAAAGAGCTTCAGTGAATGGACACTGCAAACCAAACTTCAACTTCAGACCATATTAACCACATCTTTGACAGTTGAACCAATCCCACCATATAAGCAGGTAATGTCATGTTTGCAGTTTCTACCAAATGAAAGTGGAAGATGTACACCGTGCACATTGGCACACCAAACACGTCATCTGTAAACACTGGGCCCAGAATGACCAATGTACATTAATGATGGCTGGCATGACATTGGTCCATGTTGATACGCCACAAACAGACATAGCCCCATGAACCTGAGACCTCACCCCATTTCACTTTCAGACATGAACCATTTTTTAAATTGATAAGATGATGTATCCTGGAAACAACTCATGAAACAGATCTCAACTTTTAGTGTCAAGCCGAGTGAGCCAAAAACCTGCAGAGACCACTGCCCAGAAACCTTTTGAACAAATAACGAAGAGTGTTTTGCATCGGGACACTCACGATTTACCTGCACACCAGCGACACCAGAGTAGCCACGTCATGTTTAGCCACTGTGTGGAGGGATACATATCCCCATCATTAGAAACTTACAACCAGGGAATTTATTCAAATGTTACGTAAACATAAAGTCCTGTAATGTACAATTCTGAGAGATGGGCAAAATCGGAATATGTACGTAAGGTAACCGCTAGCATTTTGCATTCTTAAAGGCAATATGCCAGTTAGAATGTCATTCAATAAAAGACAGAAAGCATGCCCTTTACGCAACTAGGAACAAAAATAGGCCAAATTTTTACCATGTCAGCTACATGTGACAGGAGAGAAGCAAAGAGCGAGAGAGAAAACACAGGGTATGAAAAAGTAGGAACAATTAAATTTTCCACATTCACCAATCCCAGAATTAATTCCCTTTCTGGAAACATCAAATATTATATGGATCCGTTATTGGATTTATTATACCCATACCATCTTGTAAACCCGACATGACCCAGGAATATTGTCGAACTATTTGTATGGAGAAGTTTTTTGAACGTGCAAACAATATTTGTGTTTGTCGCTGCTTAAACTTGTGTCCCACCACTGGCACTGCCATTTAGAAGAAATCACACCAAAACATTTATTAAATACAACACACCACAGAAGAAAAATAAGGCAGCTTGTTTCCTTGTACTCAAAACAATGAATCCAGACCACAAACACAATATGTACAAAAACCCACCAAAATGTGCAGCATTGTTACAGAAGCCTTTAACCCACCAACTCTGGATAAAGCAATATGAAATCAACGCAAAACCACACAGCCATTTCTTTAAGGCATTTTTGCAACCATACCAACTGAGACTGATAAGAACCTTTTTACCCATCTTCAACATGAGAACAAATGTGTTAACCCAAATCAATCTTCGGTCTTGTCCAGGGGGCATTTGGAACTTTGAAGAGAGACTGGAAATACGGATTTCAACGGAAGGCACTCGAGGATTTCTTCAAGTTTACAAAAAGCAATTGCTTATAAAGTCCTACAAGGACTAGCATTAATGCAAACCCTTGCTTTCAGGACACAAAGTGGTACCAACTTCCAGCGTAGTGGTAGAGGAGATCCAAGAGCGTTTCACACAGTTGAGATCACTCAGTTGCCCCTCGTTTACAGACACCCAAGATGGGGCTGAAGAGAGAGAGAGGGAGAGACCTTTGCATCATGCAATTTCAAAACCATCCCTTCTCTACACATCTAAAATTCCAGTTCCATGTTGGGTGGTACTTAACAGAGCAGATTTTCCAGGACTTTGAGAAGACCAAGACGACCAGAATTCCACTTAAAAAAAAAATTTAATTAAAACTTCATCATCAAGCACAACACATTCACCAACCTTTCCACTAATAGACAGACATTAACTTAAAATGAATTTAACTTGGTTAACCTTTTAAAGGACACTAGATTCACATGTTTTATAAGATGAACCACATGCATTTCCATTAAATCTAGAACTTAGTCTCACCCCGATTTCAATACCTCAGCTGATTTCAAATACTTTCCATGCCAACCCAAATTATACCCTACTGCAACCCAATTACCCTATTAGATTATCAAAACAGGAACCAACAAAAAAGGGCACATTTGGCATATTACTGTACATCATACCATTGTGGTTATATTGAAACACTTCAAATTCAACTGATACGAAGCCACAACTTGTAGAAAATGTATCATTGGTAGTGTCCTCTGATGCCCATTCAAACCCCATTACAGCAAAATGGACAGATGCGGATTGTTATTCATTAACATTTGATACTATTGACCAGGTTTTACATGAAACCCTAAGAATTCAATAATTGACCCGCAGGACCCCTCATTATGCTCCCATCACCTAACCAGTGTGTCCATCTTGCACACACATATTCTGTAAATTTCAGAAAAAACAGCAGGGGAACTTTTTAATCCCAAATCCCACACACACACGCACAATGAATTCTTCACCAAACTGCACAAACTTTGGACGATGCAACCACATACACTAACACACGCTCATGTTTTTTTATTTATATAGCTATCAGAGAAATTGCTATTCCCAACCCAACGAGTGAGGACATGCAAGACCACAACCACATGCCGCATAACATGTTGAGGTGTTTTAGGTGTGACCTTGAAGAATAGTTGTATAATACCAGTACAAAATACAAATGTATTATGTACACGTGACTACGTTACACTTCACAGTGACAGCAGTTGCACTGAAGACTACTCAATCATCCCACCTCAAGATGCTAAGCATTCCCACGCTCTTTGGGAGCGGTCCATCCCTGTCTTCTCAGGTGTTCCAACCGATACCTTAACCAAAGAGCTGACACACACTACAGCCATTACTATGTTGCAATGGCACCTTACACCATTGTCTATACCCACCTCCGTCTCCTAAACAGTAAATCATACCCCCTCCCTCGGTCTCTTCTTTTCCCCCTCAATTCTTTTAAAGTGTTTGTCACTTACCACCAAACTTATTGAATCCTCCTCGATCGCCCATTCTGATGGAGACACAAAAGCGAGACGCATTGAAGACTGGAGTGGGGAGGGCCATTTCTCTGGCCCCTCATAAAATCAAAGTAGCGACATTGTCTTCCACCCTCTCTCCCTCCCTCTCTTCATCTTTTCCCTTCCTACTTTCTTTCATCCCCACACTCTCTAAAGCACTTGCACCCTGATTTATCCAGTTCAAAGCAGCAGCAGCTTCTTGGTCATTTTAGTAGCATGACAAAGAAGCCCTCTTTGGCTCACGTCTTCCACACGTCCTCAGAGCTGACGAGATTTTGTTATTTTAATAACAGCTACCCTTATTTGCACTTTGTTAAACGTTTTGCATTTTCCATATATTTGCAAATATTGGCATGGTCATCTCGTAGATATAATACCAAAGGAATTGATTTAATGAGCTGCAGATAATGTAGCACTTGCTCAACCCAGACGTTATGAATCACCCAAAGATCATTTAAAACTTGGAATTCTTCACAGATTAGAAAAGTCTTGATCCCTGTGTCCGCACTTTGGGCAGGTGCACCTTAACATATACTGAAACCCTGACAGCCTTCATAAAACGAAGATACCTTGCAATGATAATACAAATCATTTTACCAATGATTGATTTTTGGGACTCATTAGTACGGAATACTATTTACCAAAGCATTTTAAGTGCACTGATTGGATTTCCCCTGGATTTTACTGCAGTATTTTAGACCACGCTCCACTCTCTCTTTCATCTTTCTAGCATACCCACTAGCATCCTGATAGTGTCATATCTTTCAAAAGAAATAAAGAAACAAACCTGGAAAAAAACAAGCCTAGGAGGAGATGCAAAAAATCATTAAGGCAAGGAAATCAACAATAGTTCTGAGGAAAGGGACATCACATATAAGAGTTAAGGACAATGGGTGACATCCCCATCATACTGGAGTCTCTTCCACCAATGGTTACATCCAGCAAGATTCCATAATGTTCCTTGGTGACTTAAGGGTTTGCCAGTATCAAATGGAATCTGCATTTCTTACACCATGTACATTAACAACAAACACAGACATACATCTGTAGTCATGTCTAGGTGTAGGCATGTGTTAGTAGGGACAGAATAATGTGAAGCCACTGTTGGTCTGAATTTTTGTGGCATGGAGGGGGGTCATCCTCGAGTTCAAACTTCAGAATGAAACCACCAGAAACTATGAGAGGTCAAGCAGGTAAACTTTACGAGCATGAAAGTTCTTGTTAGCTTGTTCAAACACCAAAAAACCTGCAGCATTCAGTCTTAGCTTAGCGTTAGCTGGATGTGCACGTTTGAGGCTTTTCATCACTGACGAAAGCTGAGTACATCACAAGCACCAAAAAAACCTGTGTATTTTATGAGACTTAAACACAAGTTTTTGTGTTTTGTTTCAATAAACCCATCTGAATCATGCACACTCAGTTCAAACATTTGACAGATCAATTTGAAAGTGCATAATAGACTCTTTAGAACTTTCTATCAGTAAACACTTTTTTCAATTTTTTTTCAGAGGCCACACCCTGACTACAGCAACCAACCCATTTCCTTCAGGTATGCATTAATCTGTATGTATAATATTAACTTCTAACACACCCAATATGTATAAATAAAATATTGTACAAATATATATATTTATTAACATTATAGTATATTAGAACCCTTTTGTTTTGTGATCTATCCCTGGCTGGTGTTATTTGTTGCATAAATTCAAGATCAAATTAAACCAAAAGTAAGTTTATTCAAAGAGGAAAAACAGAAACGAATGCTTACCCTAAGCCTCCTCGTCCCCGGGGTCCCCCACGACCTCCCCTGTCAAATCCACCAGGACCTCCCCGGCCACGCCCACCACGTCCGTCCTGGCCCCCATAGCCACCACCTCCAGCCCCCATAGGAGGGGCATCTTGCCCATACCCTGAGAGGGAGAGAAGTGAGAATAATTACACAGACAAGCCAGTGGCTGGTGAACTCACATCTGTCGAGGCGTCATGGCATGTGTACTCACCTGCACTTTGTCCGTACTGACTCTGCTGGCCATAATTTTGGGGTGGAGGAGAGTTGTAGCTGGGGGCTTGGTTGTAGGGAGCCCCGCCATGCTGGGACTGCTGCTGCTGCTGCTGCTGCTGTTGACTACTGCTACCCCCATACCCCCCAGTCTGACTCCCGTAACTGCCTCCACTTTGGGGCTGTCCATAACTGGAAGTCTGAGAACTGCTGCCATAGCTAAGGATATAAATTAAATATTTATACTTCAGTCTGGTTGTGTACTTAGAAAATTGTAAGACTGCTTAGAGGCAACTGAGGAACACACAGCAAAAGGCCCTTAACTTGGCAAAAAATAATAATTCACTCACCTTGTAGTGGAAGTAGCAGTAGACGGCTGCTGCCCATACCCTGGGTAAGGCGACTGTTGGTTGTAACTGCTCTGAGGTGGCTGGCTACTGCTATACCCCCCAGAGCTGTAGGATTGACTTGATTGATTGTAGCCTTGGGAGGGTGGTTGAGATCCATATCCACCTGTCAGTACAGGGAATTGGTGTTACTAGAGTAACTGAGTACAATCGGCTCTGCATACATATGGATAAAATAAATCCAAGTTTTACTCATATAGCAAGGATGTGAATAATTCAGGATTTAAAGTTATGGACATGAAAGATTTAACATGGTTTATAAATATATTTCTATATATGAATATGAAATTCCACAGAGGAATCCAACCATTATTAAATGCTACATACCCGTCTGCGACTGCCCATAGCTGGATCCATATCCTCCCTGGTTGTACGAAGCAGTGTTGCTCTCTGTGCTCTGGTTGTACCCACCATAGCCCTGTTGGCTGTAGCCCTGTGAAGATGGCTGGCTGTAGCCCTGACTAGCCTGACTTCCATATGCACCGTACCTGACAATAGCAACACCAGAAACTCAGAACACACAGAAAATCTCCAGTGGGAGACAAATGTTTTAGTCACATCCAAGACCAGACATTTCACACAAGATTTACTGAAGTTGCCAGACAGTCGTGGTATGCACCTGGTGACAAATCTTATCAATTTTCACTGTTTTTGTGAATAGAATATCAACTTGTAGTCAATAAAAAATACCTGTAGAAAACAAGATTTTACATTCTAAGCATCTGGTGTACTACTAGACGAAGTTGGCTAACAATAGCAATGGGCTAAGAGATAATAGTAATACATAGAAGCCAACTATATTATGGAAAATATAACTAGCAACTCAACTTACCCTTGGGCAGTAGTTTGTGAGTAGTCTGCAAAGTGAAATTGAAATAATTACAATAGAACAAAAAGACAAGATTTGCATTAATGTTATTTTAAAAGTTCCCAGGTCTGTGGTATAATATACTTCATGGGACAATTTACCAATATGTACCCAATGTATTCAAAGCGAGATATTTTATTCATTTATTTTTGTTTTGCCGTCTTCTCACACCTAGAGAATTGCAACTAATTGGTGTAACGTTAGTCTTGACGAGATTTAAGTTATTACTTATTCAGTTGTTACTCGCGTAACCATGAAATTTATTGAAACATGTGTGATTAATTTGACCATGTAGCTATAGCGCATTGTTTCCATCATGTTGTGTACGCTGAGAAAGGTTACACAGTCGCAACGCGAATGACTGAAATAAATGCCCATGAAATCAATGCTTATTTTTTCTATAAGTGCTTATTTTTTTCTATGAGTGCCTTGGACATCGTTATTTGCAGGTAATTTTAATCAAATAATAGTCAATCTTCCAATTAAAACTTAATTTTGTCAGGACGAAATTAACTAACGGGCGCAATGACTATGACAACAAGGGCGACATGATCCCATTATGTTGCTAATTGGCTATTATTAGCTGTTGTCCTTGGTAACAAAAACATTTGCGTGGAGTTCAGAACTAGCATCGAAATACATTTTCTCGATTTAAAGTATTTCAAAAGACTTAAATACACACACACACACACCGTTAAAACGTATTGATGCAACGGACAACGCATCAAATCTTAAAGCTATTCGGTACTGTGTAAATTAATTCTTCAGCGTTGCTTGCGTGGTGAATAAAAAGCCGGTTTAACAAAATGGCGGAAGGACAGACATGTTCCAATTCCTTTGTCTGTAAGAGATTTGGGATCCACTAAGTTAACCTCAGAACTGCGAAGATACATAATACCAGTAAAGTAAGTCAGCCATTTTTATAAAGGGATTTTATGGTACAAATAGCCACTGTTAAATGGCTTCACAATCAACTAAAAATAGAAACTGCCAATACGTTTTCCATTAGAAATAAATTGTTAACCAACACTGACTGTACATCTCGCCATTTATCAAACTAACCACCTAGTTAGGTTTGTCTAGCTTATGAGCAACATTAAATACGGGGGACTAAAATTCGTAATGGATACCTCAGTTATGCGCTTCTGGATATTTTTTGTCGGTTAAGAACCCTGGTCAATCTTGGCTAATCTTACCATTAGATGCCATCAGTATGGATGATATTCTAGTTTTTCTTCAATTTAAATTAAGGGTTGAAAATTGGCTTCTCAGAATGTAACCCAATGCGACAAAAATACTAGTTGTAGAAAAAAAAATGCGCCACACCCCCGTTCTACTTGAGAATGTAAAACCTACTGTAGGATCACACCATTTGTAAAACTTACAAAAACACGGGGGCGCCTGGGCATACTACGCCGGTATCTTACAATAAATCTAGGGGTGCGAGAAAAAAAATCAGATAATCACGTATTCGTATAGATATAAAGAATGAGTAAAATAGGTTTACTATAATCCAAATTCTTGTCACATTAAATTCAGTAAATTTGCCCATTTCATACTAATAGAACGCGAAGTACTCAGTGCATCCATTTCGGTTTCATAAAAGAAAAGACATTCAAGGAGAGGATATTAAAGATTAAATGGGCTAATATCTTTATTTCATTCCTACACATGTTACGAGCTACAGTTTGCCATCACGCTAGATAATTTTTTTGACGTGTGGCGTCATTCAAACATAGAACAAATTAGTTTGCTTGATATTAAGAATAGCATATTAAGTCAATGTATTTTCCCTACTGTTTTTTACAGAATTAATCACAGAAAAGTCAATTTCGTGACAAAGTTTAACAGTTGAACAATTAAAAATCTCTCCAGTCAAATGTCTCAGAGGTCCAACTTGCAGATATAGACTACCTGGATCAGCAATGAGAGCTTCCTTCGACCTTTCAACATGTCCAATTACTTGATTGGGCCAGTGAATTAGCTTGTCCACATCTTGAACATTCCTTCTATAACCCATTCTCTCAGCCGGTTTTCTCCTTGCCACTCTGCAATCCACTTTGCCTCTTCAGGTTAGTGTAGAGGAGGACAAAGTTGATCAGGTATGTTGAGACACAGACCACACAGAAATCTCCTAAGATGAACATCAGCACCGCAGCTAGGTACAAGGAGCCGGCTACTGACACCCAGGAGGAAAAGACCAGGAACAACGCTGCTCTGGTGGATACCAACTGACCTGCAATTAATAAGATATATGGACATTTTAAGATGTTACACTGCCAGTATATTTACAAAGTGAAGATTTTTATACAATTTTATACAAATAGTGTAAAATTAATATTTTGATACAATGACATCCAAGCAGCTGATAAACAACCAGTAAACTCAAAAGTTAACAGTGGTGGATTATAAGAGAGTTAGGACATTTTTTCTCTCTTCCGTAATACAGCGTGTCACTTTTCCTGCACGCATGCTGCATAATCTCTAAGGTCTTCGCCTTCCACTGCTCATTTGCAGGCACCTAAATGCAAGGCTGTGGTATGTGAACCAACGGTGGAATTACATACCCAACAACACCTCTTATGGAAGCAATTACATACATACCCAAAGCCAGCTGTAGTGTGTAGAAAACGATACCCAACACACTGTTGGGCTGATTTAATGCACTATCTGTGGGAAGAAATAACTGCACCAACCCAAAGCCACGCCCCCATCTAGAAAATAAATCATGCACACATTTTTTATGAACATTTTGGAGAAAATCTTGATTAAACAGATGTTATGTTACAGTTTGTTGCAATTTAGATAGTTTGGTATAGCTGCTTAGAAACATGCAGACATCTGGATTGCAACACGATTATTGAACGTTTGCAAACGTACAGGCGGAGTTGCTTACTGCCAATTACACAAGTACGCGCGGCGCGTCAAATACGTGGCAAGGACTGGTTAAACATTGCCTGGTCCACAAATTCACTTTTTAAAACTGTCATCACCACATACCAGTTTTGTTACCATATCCTGAAATATTAGAATAAACTAGAAATAAAATTAAATATATTGTTTCCTAGGTAACTGTTAAGAGTTAACTTTCCCTAAAAAAAAAACACGAAAGCATCTTCAGGTTAACACATAGAGCTGAGACAATAGAGATGGGTACATACCTTGAGGTGAAAACTTTGGAGCAACTAACTGATTCGGCGAGATCGCACATCGCACGGTATTTGGGATCTCTTTCTCGTGAAAGCTCTACATGGAGAGCATACACCGACAATACTAACCCAAGTAGACATAATACTAAACGTATCCCCCGTTCCCATCGTGGAACATTTCCAGGACCTTTGCTCGTCATAATGTCGCTTTCAAATAATGCGCTGCCCACTATTTTACAGTAAAGATATGTTGTTGCTTTATAAACAACCAAATTGTGCAAACTGGCTACGTAGCGACAATTTTTATTTCCCACTCTTAATTTAGCAAACTTGCACTTTTTGGACAACACATATAACCATTGAAGCTACCTACGTGTTAAGGCCTGGATTCTTTCCGATTATTGGACGAGCATTTTTAGGTAAACGGCATCCCATTGGTTGTTTCCATAATTGTTTGCATATTTTAGTCTACAAACAAATCAATTTTTTATAGGTGGTGGACTTTGCCCTTTATAAGACAGAATCTTATTAAAACACGATACACAAAATGTTTTATGTTATAATGTCCGTGGGAAGTACGTTCACTCTATATTATACACAATTTGATTTGAGTTATCTAGCTACCTGCGCGTTAATCGGTCAAGTAGCTACTGTTTTTCGCCGAATTTAAGTTATTTTTCCACAGCTGTCGATAAGTTCTATCCGCCCGATCCAAATCGTTAGGAAAGCAAAAAGTTATCATATTTATATTTGCAGGGATGGAAATGAAACGAAAATGCACACGTTGTTTTAATACCCAACACTAAGTCCCTACCCAACCGTTACATTGGTCGTCGTTCTCCCTTTCTACACCTGCATTGGGTAGCGTCAATTGCCAGTCAAACTGAATGCGGAAATACATTAGGAAGTGGAAAAACAGAGGCGTGGAGGCGTATTTATTGCCATGCACTTACTTAATGTCGTAGTAAGTAAAATGGATTTAATCTGACTAACAAGCAGTTGTATATAGTCACTTATACATTTCTGTGTCCAATATGCTATTGTAAATTTGGTTTGAAACATAGACTTATTGAACGGAGTTATCGAACGTTTACTAGCGTAACCAGCTAACCCACCTATCTGCACGATTTCAGGTAGCGAGAGAAAGAAACGTTCTTTCTGTGAGCGTTAATTTTTTTTTGTCCTTAAAATATGATCAGATAACTTTCAATTAGACTGGCATTATTAGTAACTATAACTAGAATCTATTATCTTATCGAGAATTGTGTAAAATATGTACATCTTTTAAATACGCTGCAAGTACGCACAGTAAGGGTTTTAGGTATTTTAATGTACTAGAATTAAACTTGCAAAAAAAAAAAAAAGCATTGGAGCAAATTGAGTATATATTTAGCGAATTTGTGGCTAATCTGTAGATTTATTGGTTTATTAAACGACGGGTATACATTCGAACTTTTTACTACTACTTACTACGTTTTAAGCCAGCAACTTCTGTTTGAAATGTACTCCTAGATGAAAACATTCTTAAAGTTGTTTATTAACAATGGCGCAGTAATTTGATTTAACGAGCAGTTAGCTTGTGTACATTAATTTAAAAATATTTAATGATTTTGCACTTCCAGGCCGGCCCAATAAATGGTAAAGTTAAAAAAAATCCATCTTTGTGTAAGTAAGAGAAAGGATTAGGTTCTTCAATTAAGGTGTAGAAAGTATAGGTGTTAGTGTAAGTATTTTCCTGGGTATAGGTTGATATTTATCAGCCTTCTAATATAATCTTTACACTAATGTTTGCACAAATATTCTCCATGGTCTTTACATTCCTAAAACATGTCAGGGTCCTGCTTATGGTTATGACCCTATCTCGTCTCCTGTCTTTTAGGACTATGTCAGCGAAAGAGAGAGAAAAATGTGACATGGCACATGCTGATGCTACCTCTTTAGGGACTGTAATGGCAGCCAATAAGGGAGATAGCCACAAGAGTAAAAATCAAGTTGCGGCAGGATGTCACTCTGCGTCTAGAAATGACCTGACTGCCCCACCAGATGTGAGTACGGTTGCTGCTGGGAATCTAGCATTGCTGAAAGCCCACTCACTGGATGTCAAATTTGAAGTGGGCGATGAGTATGACATCATAGAGACAATTGGAACAGGAGCCTATGGTGTCGTTTCCTCGGCAAGGAGGCGGGACAATGGTGAGAGCACATGCATTTCCGTTTGATGGCTTGGACGTACAAGTGGTTGCATTTTGACATTAGACGGATGCCCATGGACCAATTGGAAAAATGCCGCTGTATATAAAAAAGAGCTAGATACAAGTGTTAATTACCATTGCTGTTTATTCTTGTAAGAAGTCAATTTTGAACTTAATAAATATTTTCCAGGTTTTTTTCTTAAAGTGTACCTTGAATGTTGGCAAAAAATATATTGTCTTATACACATTCAAGTATTTTTGTGGCTAACAAAGTAAAATATGTTCCCAGGCCAGTGTGTGGCTATAAAAAAGATTCCAAATGCTTTTGAGGTGGTGACCAATGCCAAACGCACCCTCAGAGAGCTCAAGATTCTGAAACACTTCAAACACGACAATATTATTGCCATTAAAGACATCTTGCAGCCTGCTTTACCGCACTCCGCCTTCAAATCTGTGTAAGTATGTGGCAATTAATAGTGTCCTATCAACAAAAAATTCAGTTTGAGCCTTCTTTCTTGTTGCTCTGGATTCCTGAATGTGAGAAGGCATATATTACCATGGTAATATATTATTTTCTCTGTCCCTTCCCTTCAGGTATGTGGTTTTGGACCTGATGGAGAGTGACCTCCATCAGATCATCCACTCCCGCCAGCCACTGACTGCTGAGCACACACGCTATTTCCTCTACCAGTTGCTGCGTGGGCTGAAGTATATTCACTCTGCCAATGTCATCCATCGTGACCTCAAGCCCTCCAACTTGCTGGTCAATGAAAACTGTGAGCTGAAGATTGGAGACTTTGGTATGGCTAGGGGACTCAGCCAGCGTCTGGAGGAGTCCCGCTCCTTCATGACCGAGTATGTGGCAACCCGGTGGTATAGAGCCCCCGAGTTGATGCTGTCCTTGCACCACTACAGCTTGGCTATTGACCTCTGGTCCGTGGGGTGTATCTTTGCTGAGATGTTAGGAAGGAAACAGCTGTTCCCTGGAAAGCACTATTTACACCAGCTGCAGCTGATCCTGTCTGTGTTGGGCACACCTCCTGAAGGTTTGATAGGGGCGATCGGGGCAGAAAGGGTCCGTTCCTATGTCCAAAGTCTGCCATCACGTGCCCCAATCCCCCTTTCTACGCTATATCCCCAAGCTGAACCCACTGCCATGGAGTTACTGGCTGCCATGCTGCGTTTTGACCCCCAGGAAAGGATTAGTGTGACCCAGGCTTTGGCACATCCTTACCTAGCCAAGTACCATGACTCAGATGACGAGCCCATTTGTGTTCCCGCCTTCGATTTTGAGTTTGACAAACAGCCTCTCAACAGGGACCAGATTAAGGAAGCCATTCTGGAGGAGATACAGGACTTCCACCATCGGAAGCAAGGAAGCAGGAGAAAGATTCAGTTCAGGCCCTTGCAAAGGCAAATGCACAGCGACCAGCACGATTCCCATGATGCCTTAGCTGGTGGGGTTAATAACATGTCGCTTGCTATAACACTACAACAGCAGCAGCAATTAACTAAACACTTGCCAAATCAAGAATTTCAGCAGCAACATAACATTATTGTCCAACCCAACCAGGGCACCCAACCTGTCTTCACAGCTCCATCCCTTTGTAAACAAGCCCTACCTCATTTGACCCACTCTGCGACTCCCTTGAGTCAAACCCAAGATGTGGACATGTTGAGTGCAAGCTCTGAAACTGGGCAACCAGAACCGGAGACCATTGACCTAACCACTCCCGTTTCCACACATGGCACTCCACCTTCCGACATGATTGGAGGATGTACAAAGGGGGAGGAGCTATCTTCTAACCACAGACCCCTTACATCAGCAAGTCTGAATTCCACTCTCTGTCCAACTCCTTCCACTTCTCATTCCCAGACCTTGTCATCTTGTTCTCACTCTGGCCCATCTTTATCTCTTTCTGAGTCACAAGCTCTGTCTCTTTCCCAGTCGCTTTCTCGTTCCATTTCTAGGGGGAACAGAGGTGGGGTGGGAACAGGGGATGGTGCCAGGAAGGAAGGGGCCATTTCTGACGACACTAAAGCCGCCCTGAAAGCAGCTCTGATTAAGTCCGCTCTCAGGAATAAAATAAGAGGTCAGTTGGTCTGTCTTTCAGTCAATCTCCTTGGGTCCATTAAGCTTTTTGACTATATTTTACAATTGACCAACTCTTTGTCTCTTTCAGATGGGGGCTCGGTAACATTGACTACAGAGATGGGGAGAGGAGGAGCTGGGGGACCCGGGTCTTCACTCTCTCTTCAAGAACAAAGGCGTCCAGTCACAGCCCAGGAACGACAAAGGGAAAGGGAAGAGAAGAGGAAGAGGAGGCAGGAACGAGCGAGGGAACGTGAGCGGAAGATGAAGGAGAAGGAAAAAAGAGAAGGAAAAGGAGGGGAGTCCTTAAAAGGTGTGCCGCTTAGTGATTATGATAAGAGTCTATTGGAACGCTGGATGCGGATGATGGACAGTCAGGCCGGTAAATCTCAGCCAAATGGAGATGTTGGTGTGAATAGAGACAGCAAAATCATTCCGTTCTGTGAGTCAAACAGTCAGATCCCATCTTTGTTACGGAAAGAGCTTCAAGTTACTGAATCTAATGGCAGCCATGGAAACAAAGGAGTAGGGGAGCAGCAGTTACGGAAACAAGGACTACAATTACAAAAAATGCAAGAAATAGTTCCTGAACCAAATCAGAATATGTCTGGGTTCTATCAACAAGCTAATTCATCTTTTTCTGTGCCAACACAAGGAGGAAGAATGGGTATAGTTGGAGTAGATGGTGGGATGGACAGTCTCAGTACTTGTGTTCTTGTCAAAAACGGTGTACTCAGACAGCAGGCAGAATTTGGAGGGAGGAGCATGTTTAATACAATTGGAAGCTGGACAGGTCAAGGGAGGGAAGTCGAAGAGGTGCTGCCTCAGCAACAACAGCCTCACTGCCAAACCCACCTCTCCCAGCCTGAACTTCACACTCTGGGGTCTTTTGTCGGTAAAGTTCCCGTCCTCTCCACTGGAGAAGGCCTCACTGGTGAAGGCAATGGGAATGTTAACATGAAAAGTCTGAACAATAGTAAATTGCATCCAGATCTGAACTCTGATGGGGCTGGAGACCTGGAAAAGATCCATGCTTCCTTTAGTGAACGGTCCTGCATTCAGCCACAAAGCCCTCAGCATGGCCCATCTGCAGCCTCACAGCATAACCAGGACCCCCCTGGAACAGGGCAGCCAGTGGGGAGCAGCACCCCTGATATCCACACAGTCACACTGCAGCTCTCCAAGTCACAGGTCTGTGGTTTTCTGTCCTCTTCACATTTGAGTCTATTCTTTTGTGACCTGTAGTTTTACTCAATCATTTGTGTACTTAATGTGTATTTTAAATGTCTGGTTCAAGAGTCTGTGTAAGTGTTGCATTATATTTTTTAGTTGTCACCTCTTTCAACCCCATTCAGGTAGAAGATGCGTTGCCCCCGGTTTTTTCTGTCACACCCAAAGGCAGTGGGGCTGGGTATGGAGTGGGGTTTGATTTGGATGACCTACTCACTCAGTCCTTCACCGATCTGCAGCAGCCTGAGATCAGAGACAGGTCAGTCCGAGTTCTTATGGTTACAATGACCAGTGCTACACTGCTCTATAGATTAAGCTCTATCTGATAAATAGTTTCAACGTTGCTCTGCTTTTAAAATATGTTCTATTTTTATTATTAGTAATAAGAAGTAATTGTAGCATGCAAGAGCATGCTTGGTCAAAGAAATCAGCATTGGGGGAGGGTTTAGACCTTTTATTGGGCATACTTTACACAACTTAAAGATTCTATTAAATGACAAAAGAAACACCTGTTTTGTCCAAGCAAGTACAAAGGCCATAGATGTCCCTAACCTTAAGGGAGTACACACTGTCAGGATGCGACACAGTAGCTGGATTTCAGTAAACTTTTAATGTTGAGTGATCATGTATTTAGTATGCACACGCAGATTAAATCTGTAATCGCCTGAATATTCTTGTATGCATTTGTAACATTTTAGAAGAGTCATAGTGTTTATGAACAACACAACATTGTTTGTAAAATAGTATTCCTTTTAATAGTTGGCTACATTTTGTTATCGTAAAATGATTCATATTTTGTAATGAGAATTATTCATTTTATTACTATTTGTTCCTGTTGATATCACTGTATGCTCTCTCCACGAGTCTTAATGTTCTTTTAGTCACTGTAGTTAGTGGACATTGACTTTTCTATATTCTGTTTATCTCCTGGAAGTCACAGTGACTCTGCTCCACTGTCTGCCTCCCTCCTTTCTGATTGGCTTGAGGTGCATCGCATGACCCCTGCTGACTTGGAATCGCTTCAACAGGAACTGCAGCTTGGGTCTCCTATGATCCTCTCTGACACACCTAACATCTGACACCTAGCCATTTTATTATGTCAAGATGTACTCTGTAGATTCACCGTTTGGATTAATAGTGATTGTTGGAATACAAGAGTTATTTTTAAGCTTGATTCCCTGTTGACTGTTATGACTAATTTAGTAATGTTAAAAGTTATCATGAGTATTACCTATTCCATTTAGGCACGAGAAAGTAATACCCTGATAGAGGTACTGTAGCATTCATGTTACTGTTGTTTTTACGTTATTTAGCTGAAAAACAGAATAATTGGACAAATTCAAAATAAAGTATGTAGAGAATAAGAGTAGTAAAATAATTAGGACATTACATTTACTGCACTTTTTTGTAGCGCAAGCATGGCACTCATGCTGCTTTGTAACATGGATTTTTTTAGTTACTGGTATAGCGATTTGGAATAAAAACAAAGACAACGTTTTAGCAAATGAATGTCTTTCCTTTTATTCATTACTACAGCTATTACAGATTTAAATTCAGCTTGCACAATTGCACAGAAAAACAATTCATTTGATGTAATTTACCCATTGTTTTAGAAATGACATGATAAAAACTGGAACTGTAATTGAGGTTTTGGTCTGGAAAATGTTACATCCTGCCGATATGTGTAAAGTCAGGAATGGAATGGGTTATATACTTAACAAGTGTATAATAATGTAACATAATTGGATCTGCGATATTATTTGCTATACAATGATAACAATATACAAAGGACTATAATAGAAGAACTTGTAACATCTAACAGAATGGTGAAGCCAGTTGTGTGGTTCAACGCATGCAATACGTTTTTTCAAAAATGACCGTAATCATCATGTATAAGCAGACAATGCAGTGCTTGTGTGATTAAGTGTAAACCAATGCATCATCACATATTTTCCAGTGACATCCAATCTATTTCAGTCATCTCTGAGACAGTGTGGGCCTAGACCAACAGAAGCACCAACAGTAATGAGGACAAAGCGCTGGCAAACACTGCCATGTCTCTAACCCAGTTCAGTGAGGCCCGGCTGACCAGCTGGATCCCTGGTACTGTGGTCCTAATGAAGCTGGCAAAGGCGGACACCTTGGCGTAGACGCCAGGCTGGTTTGGCTGAGCACAACCTTGCCCGAAACTGACCACTCCTGCCTGTACCCATGTCCCATTCAATAAGGGGCACACAAGAGGTCCACCCGAATCTCCCTGGGGGATGAAGGGGAAGACAATGTTTTTACATATAGCATAGAATGGTAATGAAAAATTAAAAATTGTGTTACTGTATTAAAAAAAATGTTAGGTATGTAAACCTAAAGTATAAATACATATGATTTATCACTTTTGTACATATTTTAAACTTCCAGAAGTGTGAAAAAGTGCCATATTAAATCTACACTACAGCAATTTAAAAACCCCAAATTTTAAGGGTTTTACATTTTTCTAGATTTTAACTAAATAATTTAATTCTTTAAATTATAAATAGGTTAAATTTTGGATATAGATAAGTAGTACTTGTTTAGATCTGGTGGTTGTGGTCTAACTAGTCAACCATTACCCTGGATTTTTATAACACGTAGCTACTTTGGAATTGTTCAAAATAGTTTAACAGCAGTGTCATTCTATAATTTATGAATAAAATGTGAAGCTGAAATGAATGTGATCTTTATAGTAAATTTTCATATATATAAAATTACATTGGGTGACTCAAAAACATTTTTGGCAGGTCTGTATTTTAAAGACTACATTTACGGGCCTAACTTTATGGTTGGTGCCGAGGATTCATATGGATTTTTTTTTTACTTTTTATAATAATTTTCAACACTGGAACTCAATTTCACAATTAAATTAAATAAAGTAAATATGTGATGGCAAGCTAATCTTTCTAAAGTGGGGCCTTTCTAAAGCATGTACAAAATGGGTTTTAGGGTATAAAAAAGGTATTAACGGTTTGGCTTAATTCTTGCACCAAATACTGATCAACTAACTGAAAAAATGTTCCAATGAAGTAGAGAAAAAAATCAGACCTTTAAGAGCTAAAAACCTGGTATTGTTTTGAATAATAAATAGGATAATAATAATTTGGACAAAACACTTAATGTTGCGTTGGTCAAAGAATGTAAATGGAAAATATATTCAGGTGTGTCTTGGTACCTGGCAGGAGTCCTTGCCCCCCTTCTGGTAACCAGCACAAATCATGTCAGACTGGATTTTGACAGTGTTAGAGGAGGTTGTATACATCAGCTGACAGGATTGTTGCCCAATTATTGGCACCTGGACTTCTTGAATGGTCCCTGCCCCTGGTAGAGACACTAACAAAAGGGACAGAGAGACTGAAATAAAGTAACCACGGCTGATAATGATGCTGATGTTTGTAGAATAACATTAGTCAAGATAAAACTACCAGAACAGCCGAAACAAAGCTATTTCATTTTACCATAGCTGGGACACAGAGCCTTATGATGTCTCTGGGAACAGCTTGGCAGGGTTCACCCCATCAATAGACCCACAAAAACAATTCAACATTCGGTGTGGAAGGGTGTCAGCAGTAAAATGACCAGACTACCTGTTGTTTTCCCTTGTGTCTTGGCAGTTGTTATTGAGCCTGTCAAGGGTATTGATGGTCATATATATATATATATACACACACACAGTATATATGGTCTGGAGGCTCTTTTATGTTGTGGGGGGGATTTTGCAGTGACCTTAAGAGTGAAGATTCACTGCAAATCATTACTAAGGTATTCTGATTGATCACCTTTATCCCATGGTAAAACATTTCTATCCTAATGAGAGTGGTCTCTTTGAGGATGGCAATGCCCCCATCCACAGGGCACAAGGGGTGAATGGTTTTGAGTGTGAAAATGATGTGAATCATATCTTATGCAGTCTCAAACCAATCTATGAGAGATTTTGGACTGCACTCTCCACCACCATCATCATCCAAACATCAAATGAGGGAATATCGTTTTGGAAGAATGATGTTCCATCCCTCCAGTGACTTGCAGAATCTATGCCAAGATGCACTGAAGCTGTTATGGCAGCTTGTGGTGGCCCAACAGCTTCATATTAGTTTTTCCTTTAATTTGTCACCTGTCTGTATATTATGAGTAGCTTTTAGATGAGGGTTAATGAAACCAAAACCTAGCATAATAGGGGGAGAAATATGTAAGCCAACCAAATCCTGTGAAAGTAATAGCGCTTTGAATAGAGGAAGGTAAGTAGTAAGTAGTAACAAATAACTTTCAGATTACGGTTAATTAAAAAAATATATCTATACATTTCTGGAATTGGTTCTGCCCATAAAGCCAGTAAAATAGCTACCTGTGCATAGAGAACACTGGAGAAAAACAAAACAGGGATCACTTGAAGAATGGAACGACTGCCTCTAATGAGCTAACTATGAGCTGTTAGCTAACTAAGCAAAGAAAATGAAGCTGTACTTTTTCAGCGATCACCATGAAGTGAGACTTTAGCATTCTTATTGGGAGAATTTAAATTACAGTTAAATCCAAGTTATCAGTCAACAACTTTTTTGCTTGCTCATATGAGTCGTAATACAATAAAGGGTAATGTAACTACAGCTTTATAACACAGAATTATGGACATAATGCCAAATCTACCTAAATTAATTTTGTAGTTACAGCCATTGAGATAAATGTAACAGAAATAAAAATATATCTTAAATCTCTTGATATTATCATTATTATTGTTGTTATATTATTTTCAATTTTCATGAAATGCATCTCTGAGGAACATATTCCTCCATCGGGGTCTGCTATGCTTTCCTAAGGAAGGGTATAAAGCTAACCAACGTTGTTAGGACCTCCCTAAATGCCCCATTCGCTCTTCTGGACGTTCTTTGACTTACCCCCCTCCTTGATGTTTCCCCAGCCAGTGACAAAACACTGCATACCACTGGGGAACAGGGTGTCAGCAGCAGGAAGACAAACAGGTTGGATCCAGTTTGACCACGAGACTGGTTTGACCAACTGGACCAGCGCCACATCCTGGCCCTCCTCAGGATTGGAGTAATTTGCTGGAACCACCACCCGAAGGATACGACTAGACACCTCAAAGCGATTTATGCCGTTGAGCTGGTACCGGCCCATGAAGAGTAGATAAGAGGAGGGATCAGATGCACTAGAAACGGACATGAAGATTTGGCTTAATGGAGATATTCACTTTTTTCCAAGACTGCGGTGACAACATGGAAAGTTATAGGTACCTACCTTGGGAAGCAATGGGCCGCAGTCAGCACCCAGTCTTTAGCTATGAGGGACCCTCCACAAACATGACTCCTGCTACCCATCTGAATATCCACCTGCCATGGCCATGCCCCTTCCTGCGCATCACTTCCCCCAACAATCCTGTTTCCTAGAGGAGGCCGACCACACACTAAAAACAAGAGAAAGTTGGTTTCAGAAACTACACTTTTCAAGTGTTAAGTGTTCAAGGACAGGTTAACAAAATCCAAAATAAGCTCTCATGTTAATCTATGCAGTAACTGCCTGAAATATGGGTCTGTGACCCATTGACCCCACCAGACTCTGCATAACTTCTCTGGTGAGGGACTGTACTGCAGCCATCTTAAGTTGTTGTTTTTTGTTTTGAAGTATTTTTTGAAGTCTTATCTTCAGCAAAGGAAACACGTGTTCAATTGGATTTTAATCTTGAGATTGACTCAGTCAGACAATTACTTTCTACTTTTTGGCCCTGAAAAACTATTTGGTATGGCAGTATGTTCGCGTTCATTATTTTGCTGTATGATAAATCACTGTGCAAAGAGTATGGAGGCATTTGCTTTTACTTCGCTTCACAATAAGTTCCTGTACACTTCAGATCTAATTCTGCTGCTGCCATTAGCAGTCACATAGCCAGTTCTAATGGAAGCAATACATGCCCTAGCCATAACACCCTCTGTACTATATTTTACATTTGAAGTGGTATGCTGTGGGCAGGTTGCTGAGCTCAACAGTGCTTTCTTTCAATACCAGTAATTTATTTATTTTAAAATTAAAATATTAAATCCAAACTTTTGGAGTATAAACGAAAAAATGCTTCACTGTCCCCAATACTTATATAGCTACTCAAATTAGTCAGCCATCTCAAAATAAAAATAAAATAAAAACTTACTTTGTGCTTCACATGCCCAAAAACCTAAAAACAGGAATTACAACTCATGTTAAATCTGTGGGGAAAAAATGACCTGAGACAGACATTGATAGCAGCAGCACACCTAACTCAAGAAACAACCTGACGACCTTTTAAATAGCTGACCTGGGAAACCTAACACAGGTTTTACCGCTACCACACCCAACCCACCATTCCTTTATGGGGGGAAAACAAAACATAATAGCAGCGAATGTCCGTGTATCAGGTGGAATGTTTCGGTCGTACATACGACAGTAAAATTTAAATAAATCATGAATTTCAGTTATTAGGACTCACCTATGACAGCCAAGATAATGGTTATCGTTAAGATTGAATTTAGCACCCTTCTAAATTTAGAACCAAAAAGAGATATGTCAGCGTAAACAAGAAATTGTCCTTACAGTAGTAGTAGTACACTGCGGAATTATGTAAAATTATTACATTTAAAGGTTAATAAACAAAATAGGTAAAACCTTGCAAAATCATTTTACATATTAAAGTTAACGTTTTAAGGAACCATAGTAGTGCATCTACAGTATTGCCGAAAACTCGTCACCATTTATAGGGCTACTTAAAACTAATGTTTAACTGAAGTTAGAATGGTTGTACTTACTTTTTCATATTGTGGCGCTATAGTTATGGTGAGTAAGAAAAACAAAAGCACTGCAGCAGAACAAATGGTTGGTAAAGAAAAGGCTATCCCAAATAGCGGTGCAGGAACATTAAGAAGAAAAAACAAACAAAAAACATAGTACAATAATTAAAATGACGTCTCCAAATTATACGAAAATTCGCGCTTATTATATAAAAGGAGAGATCAAATTTAAACTAAACCGAGAAGCAGAGAGAGAAAACTGAGAACAAATAACCACGTAGCCCATCTGTACCTGACCTGTACAGCCAATCACATAGCAGGCTTCTGCCTTCTTTTGCATCTATTTTGTCGTCCAGGTGACTCACCTCTTCTACATTCTCTCAGACTGTTACGGAAAAATTGGAATTACAGTTATTTATGGTATTAACATATATAAAATATCACACAATGTATCTCAACTGCTTTGTTAGCATCGGATTTAATGTACCGCAGCCCGTGCAACAACTACTTTTTAATTGAGCAAGACTCGCCTTTGTTTTATTAGATAATTTACTAACTTTAATTACCTAACAATATATTTATTTAGCCGAGAATCTGCGTGGTCTCCCGGGCTTATCTACATTATTTATCCCGCGCCCGCCGCCAAGGGAACTAATGCAGGCAGTCGTCTTCGACTTAGAAACCTGTTTGTTCAGACGGAACAGCTGCTGCAAAACAACTTGTTAAAGAAGGCTACAACAGCACTGGACTGCACTGCCCAGAATAACCCGAAAAATCGAACTTCGCAGTATCTTCTACTATCGGTTTTAAAGGTCACAATAATTCGTAACGTTTGCCTACTATTTTGGAAACCAAAAGCCATCTATGTAGATCTAAAAGGTGTGACGACTACTGCGGAAATAAAAATTATGACAACAAAGCTCACATTTTACCCAAAATCATTTCTATAAAGTCACACATAACAGACTTATATAATACTGATTAAAAATAAAAACAGAAGAAAAAAAGACCCCATCTTGGAGCTTTTCAAAAGAAAAGCAGGTCCATCATTCTCCCCTTAAAGAAACACACATGAAAATGTAAATGTCTGTTCTTATTTATTAAAATTATTCCGAATACAACAAATGAAAATACATCAATGGAGGAAAACAAAGGCAACTAGCCACAACATATTTATACCCTTTTGTCACAATCACTTCTTGGAGAACTTGGCTTGTTTATGTTTAGGTGGAGCCCACTTCAGGCAAACTGTATCCACTGGGAAAAAAAAAAGGAAAAAAAAGAGAATACAGGTACAATAAGTGTACAGAAATATAGAATCAAATACAAATTAGTCTGTAGATCGCAGAAAGAGTGAGCAAATCGAGTCAACCCCCAAACAGAAATGCATAACATAAGAACTATCTAAAGGAATTTGGCCTTATGAGCTTAAGAAATTTTAAATAAGTTGTTTGCTATGGTGTCCAGTGACAGTGAAGAGTTTCTGGTTACCAGTGATGGGCGGTTTCTTGTACTGTGCACTCTTGAGGTGCTCCTCCACCAGTTTGGGAGTAACACAAATTACATGCTGCCCCTTCCAGTACTTCACCATGTTGAGGGACTGCAGTGTACTGATGATGTCACTCTGGGTAATGCTGGTCATCTGACTGTTGGATGTATGACACAGGTGAAGTTAGACCAAGGTATAGTGGGGGAAGAGATGCAAAATAAACACAAACCACAAGACAATAACTTGCAGTTACCTGAGGTCCTTGATGGACAGCGTCCCACGGAAGTCCCTCAGGATTTCCAGCAATACCCAGGACCAGTAACTACGGTAGCTGAGCTTCCCCAAGTCTGACAGGGGCTTTTCTGGGGAGCCCACCGTGCTCTCTAGCTTCGATAGCTCATAACCTAGAGGGAGGTTGATTAGAAGTAAGAGAGTAATAATGAAGAGAACTGTGATGTGGTGTGGCGTGGGGGGCTCACTGAAGCAAGTTACTTTAACAAAGCAAACCTGCCACTGTATTGCAGCAGAAGATTAGCATTTTTCAGAATGGGTGCTTTTAAAATGCCTTTTTATCCTCTATTAAACATGGCACATTGAAATCCCTTATTTGAATTCAACCGCAAAGAGCTGGACTTACTGAATGCAATGAGGAACTTCCCATATCCTCTGCGTTGGTAGGGGGGAAGGGTTAGGATGCAGGCTACATTATTGCCGTCTGGGGATTCTTTCTCCTGTTCATTAAGCAACGCAGACACAACGTACAAAACCAAAATAATGAGCTACATAACCTAATGTAACAAACTTACTAAGGCATCATTATTACAGCCAGTCATGGTTGATTGTAATATTCTACAGCAATTACCAGAGTAGTAGGTGACGTTATCGTTAACTCTATAAAGTAGTACATTCAGAAATGATTATTACGTTGACTAGACAATGGCGAAACATTTTAATGGTAAATCAAGTCTTATCCCCATTACAGATATTCCTTTGAAACGTACCATGTTCTAGAAAAATAAAAATAAAAATGAATTACTTTTGAAAAGTAGCCGACAATGTGTGCACCCTGCTTGTTCACTTCAGTCAGGATATAGAAGACAAAAGGCTCTACATCAAAATACAGTGTCTTATGATCCAAGAAGAGCTTTGCCAGGAGACACAGATTCTGACCGTAGATCTACAGAGAGAGAGGGGAAAAAATTAAAATAATAATCAGTACATGATATCACTCATTAATTAAATGTAAAAAGAGATGTCCATATAATTGTCTTTACCTTGTGGTCTCGACCATCTACCTCGTACACCGAGATGTTGCTCCTTCTGTAGATCTCTTTCCCTGGTGGCTGCCTACACTGACACTGAGACTGAAGGGGAGAGAAGAATCTCAATATCCTCATACACGCATCTCTGTGGGATGGACACATCTATCTGTTTTGTTAGCATTGGAGTGAAGCTTACAATTTACTAAGCATTGTACATTGTAAGAGAAAAATATTTCTTTTTTCTTTCCCTTATTCGAAACAGGATAAGAATCTCTGCTAAATTGGTGGAATGGAAATTAAATGAAGTCTTCTCTTTATTCAGATAGCATTCTGTAGCTAGATGGTTCCTTCGTGACAACACTATACTGACCAAGTGATATCTGAAGGTCTTCTCATACTTCATGTACTTGAGGCAGTACTCGCAGATCCAAAGTTTGGGCTGCTTCCCATAGTCTTCAGGAAAGGGTGAGAAGTACCAGGCGTCAATCTCAAAGTTGCCAATCTGGATCTTATCCACATACTTCACTTTAGTAATCTAAAAAAGACACATCAGAGTTTTGTTAATGAAAATTCACACTGAACCATCTAAACAATGACAGTTAACTGGAACCTCGTGAAGCTAAAATGTAAAAGCAACCATGTCTAAGTTAGTGTATACAAAAAGTATATTTATGAGTTTAGATTTATAAATACATTTCATATATTAAGTTTATAATGGACATTAAACAATTTAGAAAATAGGCCTGTTCCTCCATTTATTAACACCACAAAGATTATTTTTCAAACAGCCCAGAAAGTTTGACTAATCCTTTTAGTACTGACACTGGGTAATTGGGAAAACCTGCCTTTCCACTGATATGTAAATAAAGAGGGACATGAAAGTGCATTTCTATACGTTTAATGTATGGACGTACAAACACAGGGAAGCCATTTTGAAACAAAATGAGGTGGGCATTCATGCTCACTTACCGCCTCATGCTCTTTCTCAAGGGCAGCTGTAGTCGGGTCCATCTCAGCATAGGTCTATTAAATATAAAAATATATTAAAGCTACAGGTAAAATACAGAAAATATTTCAGCTTACAATAAAAAAAACAAAAAGCAATCCATACTAAACTAAAAAAGTAATACATAGGAGTTTTCAGCTCTAATCATGCAATGTTGTTGGTTTTACTTTTTTAAAAAGTGGGCATGAATACAGATTAGTAATAAGAAGGCATAGAAGAATGCCTAACCTTCTGGACATGGTTGATCTCGTCATGTTTGCGCTTTTGGTTACGGGTGATCTTCCTTTCTGGCTGTTCCCCAAGTTCTCCACCACCCCCTCCACCCTCCACACTTTTTCTCACAGCATCCTTCACTGTTTTGGTCAAAGCCAGACGTGCCTTACCAACCCACTCATCCAGACGCCGGTTAACTGAAGATAAAATAGAAAAAGGGTTAAGGAGAGAATGGAAGACCGTTTTAAGTCACTATAACTGGTGCACAGGGACAGTTTACTCACATCCAACGTAGTGAACATAAAACTCTTCTTTTCCCTCCTGTTCAATAAGCCTTGACTGGATAACCTCTGCCGAATCTGAAACATGAAATCATGTTGTTGAAGTCGACTTAATCATGGTAGCACTGACACTTATGGAGGATCCATGCAGTAAGTAAACGCCGGGCATGCAGTTTCTGAAAATCTTGATAATTGGCCTAAACAGTAAACTAAACGAAACACCAACCGGTACGTTTCTTTGCCTTTTCCTCGTTTAAGCAAAGAACAGGGTAAAAAAATAAAAAATAAAAAATATTCGTATTGACTGTAGCATTTAGCAAACTACCTAGATAGACTGATAAATGGCTAAATGCATTCGAGGATGCATTGTAATATTTGTTCTGCTTAAATAAACGTTTTTATACCGGTACACTAATTGTAAAGGCAATTTTATAAGGCGGACAAAAAATCTGATCAATAACATAGTATTCGTTTATTTAAATAATGTTAAAAACTCACGCCACGTTTTATCAGCCCGCTGACAAAGATACGTCTCGCCTATTTCCACCGAGACCTCTTTCTCCCTCCCACTAATAAGCCCCGTTCCCTCTCCGGCGCGCTGCCTATTCGAGTCCCCGGCCGTTCTTTTCATAACGGCCTCCGGCTCGTCATCCTCCCCGCCACTGCCATTAGACGAACACACCGCTATAGTTCCAGCTTCTGGGTCTGCTCTGTCGTTTGGCGAGTGACCCGAATCAGTTTCAATGTCCATTCGCTCGTCAGCGCCGCAGTTGTCGTATGTAACATCTCTGGTTGCATGACGACCAGAAGCTGCGGCTAGTGAATCGGTAGCCATCTTGTTTGTTTTGAGTCGAATGCCCGCGTCATATCTGCGTTTGTCTAACGTTTTGCAGTTGATGGGCCAGTGACTGCGCAGCTTCAGGCTGGTTGCTTGCAGCTGAAAATGAGCCATATAACCCACTAAAGTCTCATTTTCCCCATCGCCTAAATATAACATCACGAGTGTTACAAATGTCAGACATGTGACCTATGGGAGGCCTATGTTCAAATGTGTTGTGCGGTATACATATGCGTATATATTACGTTTTGTGTTGATATTCCAAACTGTTGTCATTTTGCATAATTTGCTTTTATACGAAAATACCATAAATTCATTGCTTACTGAAGTGATATTTTTTTAGACTAGAGGTCGTTTAAGTGGAAAATCCAGCATGATAATTGGGACTTAACAAACAACAAATTAGCGCAAGTATGTTCGTATGTCGAGATGTTTAGGAGATGTTTAAATTCTGCGCGAAAAGTCATAACGTTCAGTCGCTCATGGCAGCCATTTTGTTATAGTATCACCAGGAAAATTGTGGATATGTTTGGAAATGTGATGTCCTTACATGGTCTCGGAAGGAATTGTCGTTTAAGTGTATATTGGCGGACGTTATGGGTCATTGAGGCAAAACCTTGGTAACCTCTTATTCAAACGGATCAAGAGTATTATTCTTTAATTGTTTGCATTTACAATGATTGGCTACAGCACCACCATGAGGCCGCACCATCACGACCCTCTAGAAACTTGCAAATAATTTTTTTTGGCCATTTTTGTGAAAAGCTGTGGGAAAAGAGCAGAGTATATGTGTCATATTGCGTGGAACAAACAACTGCAACACTGTGTTTCTTTAAAAGTCGAACACATCCCGTTTTATTCTCTCTCTCTCTCTCTATATATATATATATATATAAAGGAAAAATTATTTAAAATAATAGAGATATAACCTTCAAATACACATACACAGGTATTATCACACTGATCTTCTATGCACTACAATCATTCCAATTCAAAGAGCAAAGAGCCTTCAATTCACACAAATAAGAATTCCACCTCATTACATAGCATCAGCAGGAAGGAAGAACGGTAGTTTGCAAACACAAATATAACTGAAGGTATCGTGAATATAGCCAAAGCCAAGGGGTTGTAGACACTGGACTTCAACGACTTAAACGGCTATGACTATTTTGACAACATGTCACAGCTTCTCTCTTTATTGAAAAGCGCTTGATTCACCAGACACAGAGTGACGTCAACACGTGTCTGACGTAATATTTGTGGGGAAAAATAAAAAAGCCTAAATAAAGCAAAAATAACTATAATACAACTAAATACGTCAATATAGATATTTCGTAAATAAATACAATATTTTTACATGCGTGTATTTGTTGGTTAAGGATTTTGTCGCCTCCAACATTTTTGTACTACACTAGAAAGAAAGAACGAAAATTGAGCTAGATATCATTTTGAAGTCAAATTCTGGAAAAGTAGTAATCGTTCAATGTTAAAATCCCTTCAAGTTTCAGGGAGTATTCAATGACTCCAAAACAGCTTCATACACGTCACTATCAAGATAAGAGGCTGTGTATTTTTAGTTGTGGGAAAACAAAGATGGCGACGGAGAGCGAGTGAGTTTGCCGAAATAAAGATAAATCAAATCTTCACCGAATAGTTTATACATATTGTATATGTATACACGAATGTAAACTATGTGAATAACTGCCATCCACTAATAAGCTGCATCGTCTGTATTTCGGTTTTTGGTTGCAAGCAAGATATATTTCTCTCCATGATTTTGTCACCCGCTAACGTTACTTGTTAAATATATAGTCCGTCCTATACATATTTCGCATTTAGAATAATTTATAGATTCCTACTTACGCAGTTTCATTAGCAATATGTATTTTGATTGTATTGTAAATCCATGTTGCTCGCTTGATCAATTTTTAGTTAGTCATCAATAGCTTAAGCAGATAGTCATGCGGTTTACAGTTATTAATGTTTTCACGTGTTTTACCCTTTAAATTTGATTTTAACAATGGTAGTAATACAGTGGTGTTAGCTAGGTAGCTGAATTTCTCAGAGCCACTTGGGTGTGAACCCATGACCCTGGGGTGTATCGCCCAGTTCTCTATAACCGGCTATGTACTTTTCAATGGCTGCCAAGGTAGCCAGTCAGCTATTACAATAACATTGGTAAACTGAAATGACGATTACATCTCTGTATCTAGTGTTCTGTCTGAGATTGAAGTGCTTCAGTCCATCTACTTGGAGGAGTTGAGGGTCAGCCCGAAAAATGATGGGTGATGCTGAATTTTTTTTATATGTAGTACTGTTCTCATTACATGTGGACTTATTATATATGGGCCATTGTTTGTAGAATTGTTTATTTTTTTATTTTTTTGGAATACTCCTAAAAAACTCTGTTTTCCAGCATGACTGCATTCTATTGGGGGCCCAGTTATGGACTATGAGTATTTTTCAAACACGAATTGAGATGTGTGAATGTCTCTCTGGTTTTGTATGCCATTCATGTTAATGTTGATCAAATTATTTTCAATAAAATACTAACTGGAAAATAAATTTTGTTCACCGATATTGCCGTTCTCCCCTCACCACTTTTCTTTCAGGGAGTGGGAAGTTAGTATGGACCTGTATCCATCCACAGCTGAAGATTCCTGCTCTCAGTTTGTCCGACTTACCCTTACTCTATCTCTGGACTTACAAGTATGAATAACGCCTTTCTTCTCTGGAGATTATGCATTATTTCTCCCCCATTCTTTTAGAAAACCAGTATGAACTTTTCATGTTCTGTATAGTTTTTTGTGAAACAGCCCAATAGTAATTTCTGTTTATTTTGCATCTCCTTATTATGTTTTTTTACTTTCCAGAACCTTTTTTTGACTTGTGACCTGTACCCTGGAGTCTCTGTTAATGTTTTGTACCTCAGGTCTGTATGGTGTTTTATCTTCTCTTTTGCCAGTACCCCTCATCTTCTCCTTCAATCTCTATTCACAACCCACGTGGCCTTTCAGATGACAAGCTTCTAAGGTAAGCAATACTTCCACATTTTCACTGGTTATTAAAAAAATTCTGTGTGGAAGGTGTGGAATTTAATGTCCCCGTGCAGTTACCACCTACCTAATATAGATGTTGTAATCTTCTCTTTTTTTAAACATATATATGATTTTATTTTTTTATTTTAATTTTTTACTTTAAAAAAAACTTGTCCTCCTTCAGTCTTCAGCAGTGTCTGCAGATAGAGGCCCGGTCATGTCTTGGGGCTCCAGTGCTGTACCAGCTTATTGAGGTCAAAACTTTTTCACCATTTATTATTTTTCCTGTTACCAGTGCTGTATTTTTAGACAATGTGTTGCCATGCCTTTGTATTTATATATGTGTGAGTGTGTGTGTTAGAATGCAACCGTCACAGAGAGTTGTAGAGTGACATTAACATCCAGCTGTTTCTCTGCATTGCTTTTTCACTCGCAGAAAGCCAAAGAGATCTTGACAGAGAGCAATATTCCGAATGGGAACTGTGTTATCTGCTTGTATGGATTCCAGGTGCTGGTCTATTAAAATTCAAAATACTAAATAACTCCACGCCAGCTGTACTTTTCAATAACCTTATAGTTCTGTTCTCCTACCAACTTTTTTCCTCTTGCTAAAATACATGAACATACGAGGAAGGAGAAGTGTTCACAAAGACCAGCTGCTATCACCATTTTCACTCCCATTGTTTGGGCCGGTACATAGCCCACTCTGAGACGGAGCTGAGACAGAGGGAAAAGGAAAAGCAGGAGGACAAGACGAGGGGCCAGACGGACGGAGAAGTGAGAGAATCTACATTTTACTTAAACTTTTATCATGTTCTGTGTCTTTGAGACCTCTGTAAACATGATGTGAAACGTTGGATATTTTATATGGTGAAGCACAAACCGTAACCTGACATTAAAATTGAGCTCATAGATTGTAAGATGTTCAAAGTTGAAATGAGAGAAAAAATCCTATTGCACGTATACGTACTTATTGCATTGGACAAATTATTTTAAATGGTAATTAGTTATACTGAACTTGATCTTGCTTTAGGATTGATTTTAAGTTACATTTGGCTATCATGTGTTTTGGTTGCTTTCTACGTAATGCTGGTGTACATGTTAATCTTTAATGCTTTCACTTCTTCACTCGTAGGAGTTGTCTGTAGTATGCCCAGTTTGTCGAGAACCCTTAACTTATGATCTGGATGTCCTTCTGACCTCTCCCGCACCTAATTCTCCCATGGTAAAATACTCAATTTTGCTTGTGAAGATGTACAATTGCCTTTAGTCTGACTGTATATGTTATTTCTGCCATATACTTTATATTTCTTGTAGTGCTAATATCTTGTGGTTCGGCATTTGAAATGTAAAATACTACCCTCTTTATTCAGACAGAGAAGACAATACCAGGGGCAGAGTTCAGAAGGAAGTGGGCCGAGCTTCAGTATATTTTGGAGCGACAGAGAGCAAGAGGGGGGATTATTGACCCAGAAGCAGAATCTAACCGATTCCTTATACATATTAATGAGGTGAGGGAGACTTGTTTTTAATTTTATGGAAAAAGGTATGTCAGTTTTAGTTATTTATTTCTATTTCTCACTCTAATTCTCACCTGTGTTAAGTCGCCATTTCGTTAACCCTGCTGTTGAGTAGCATCTTAATCTATATTCTACAGGTACCTCCTGATCCCAACATCTTAAGCCCTGTCTTGGATACTCCTTCCTGTCAGTCAATGCCCCCTGCTCCATTCACCAATCAACTTGAAGATTCTGCTGTTTTGCAACTGTCAGGCCATTCAAAACCGAGAAGAGGTCCTGGCAGGCAGAAGAACAGTCAATTAAGGTGGAAGAAAAGAAGTGAGATTCAGTTACAGCATGATAAACCAAGTGAAATAACAGAAGAGGATATGGGAAAACTAACTCTCAGCTCAAGCAAACAGTTTAGATTCAAAAAGATTGCGCTTTCTGCATGTGAAAGTCACCTTGAAACCAAAGTGAAGGGTGACTTTGACCATCAAGAAGCCGTAGAGGCACAATCAAGTCGATGGGGGAATACCCGGGATGACAGATGTGAGAATATATGTCAACCAAGAACTGTGGTCTTTTTAGAAGGAGAGGCCATAAACCGACCAAGTCTGGACAATTTTACTCCTGGCACCCAAGTGGACTGCATGGTATCAGGAAGAGAACAAGGCCAGAGACAAGAAAGAGGAAGGAGGAAGGGTACCGGGAGCTCAGGGCAACTGGCTGCTCATTGGGAGGAAAGAAGTCTCAAAGGAGTGGACCAATTTGGGTCTCCAAGGGACAGCTGCCATTACTGGAGAGGGAGAGGTCAAAGGGGAAGAAGAGGAGACTATAATCTTTACCATAGAGGAAGAGGGTCTAGCAGGAGGATTGGAAATTCTTTCAGTCTGAGAGAAATTGAGAAGGATGAAGGGTGTGATGGCATGCTATGAAATAATAAAAATAATTAAATGGATGTACCTGCTATTTAACTCTGAATTAGTCTGTCCGGAGTTCCTGTGCAAATGTGTATTCTTCCACTGACTGAAACAGACTAGCTTGAACTGAATTAACTTATATAGAAGCTTAAATAACTAAACTAAACTTAAATCCTTTTAGATAGATTTAGTATTTACAAGGACCATCCATGTTATTAGAACTTCGGCCCATTTGAAATGTTTTTTTTTTTTCCCTCATAATATACAACTTGCATCTGAGTGTGAGACCAGACCAAGAACATTTTATCGACATGGTGCACAGACTACATTGGACATAATGACAATGCACAACCAATTATGCTTACAGCACTGTGAAGATTTCATATCATAAATCACGTTGTGTATGGCTGCATACTGACACCACGTAGTAATGATGCACTATTTTTATTCACCTTTTATTAAAATACAAAGTAAAATTCAGGTTGACCGAAGCCTATGCTCCTTATATTGTATAGCTGTAATTGCTTAGTCATGCTAATAGGTCATTTCTATATGATAATGTAATACATAGCTCTTCCTTGCCAAATGAAATTAGTTTTTAAACTCACTCCCAT
>JAOVYW010000039.1:1208218-1219313 GCA_025775045.1 Hiodon tergisus
ATAGGTCATTTCTATATGATAATGTAATACATAGCTCTTCCTTGCCAAATGAAATTAGTTTTTAAACTCACTCCCATCCCCTTCCCACACCCATATCACCAACCCCTATGTGATTTTTGACCAATTCTCTTCCTCAGCCTGGCGTGCCCTTCATATATCCTGGTAACATTAGTCTCCCTCCCTTAATTCCGCTTCTGTGTCATGCACCGCATATAGCTGAATGAGGAGAGGTGGAAGTGAAGGAGAGAGCAGCAGAAGCTTACCTGCTGCTTGTGTAGACAGATGCAGTGTATCTGGTGTGGAACAACTTTGCCTGGGAGAACATCCCACAAATATCTAGTAGTTATTTTGTTGTAGCACCAAGAGCTGGAAAAGATGTTAACACTATAGTGTTACGTCCTCACTAGAGAAGCAGTGGTCCACTTGAGAACCTAGGTCCTCAGTCCAGTTGCACTGTCACCTCACTGGCTCTTGCATTGGCATGTTGTCTGTAGTAATATGTAGAGGAAATAACTGTGGGTGAAATGCATACTGTGTATAAAGAAACCTTTAGGGTTATTCAATGTGTGTCACAGATGTGTGTTAAAAAAAAAAAAGATTGATAAGGCACTGTGGACTACAGTTTCATTGCACCTGGGTATAAAGAATCTCCGTATTTCCAAGCAAATTAACAATTTAAATTGTATCTCTAATATGAACAGTTTGGTCTGAGAAACAAAAATTAGAAAAATCTGATGTCAGTGTTTATTAGTAAAATCAGAGGTTGCTACAAAAGTACAGCTTAGGGCTCCAGTCTTTCCTTTTATCTTGAGTCTTTCAGCTGTCAGGCCCCTCTGCATCGTCTGTCACTTTGGTTGAGAAAACACATGACTAAAAGAAGGAATTCACTTAATACAAAGTTTGGACCTATAAGGTAATGGGAATTATATTAACTTTTAGTAATTCGTATAAAATTTTGACAAACATGTACAGTATATGCATAGGTGGGAAATATGTTATTGTAATTTTAAAGTAAACAAATACACATAGTTTGGATTTTTTATCTGTAAAATACTCACTTGACAAAGTTGGTCAATGCTGACACTATGGCTGTTGCTGCTGATTGGACATGTGAACAGGCTGAACTCACTGTCATGTTCCTGGAACCATTCTCTGGTCGTCTGCGCTTTGTGATATGACGTATTATCCTGGTGGAAGTACCCATGTGACGAAGGGTGAACTGAAGCGATTAGGGGATACGCCTGGTCAGCAACAATGTTCAAATACACTGTAGCGTTAAATGCTGCTCAGTTGGTATCCAGGGACCTAACTTGTGCTAGGAAAACATTCCCCACCCCATTTAACCACTGCCACCAGCCTGTTTTGTTGAAGTTAAGCAGGATGGGTCCTGAAAAATCCAGAGTGGTACCTGGGATTTGTTGGAACAGGCAATAGTTTCCATGTTGGTGAGTGCATGCCCACTGGAGCCACTGATAGCAGTGGAACCCAGTGTGGTTGTCTGCTGCAGCAGTCCATTCGTGGCATGGGCTAATAAGTTGTGCGTACCAAAATGCTGTTTTACACACCACTGTCACATTTGCCTGGTTCTTGCCATTTTCTTTTGACCATTCTAATCAACAGGTGTTTTCACCCACAGGACTACTGCTGACTGGATGTTTTTTTTTGGGGGTCACACCATTCTCAGTAAACCGTAGACACTGTTGTGTGTGAAAAGTCCAGGAGGGTGGCCATTTCTGAGATACCGGAACTGGTGTGCCTGACACCGACAATCCTTCCAAGCCCAAGGTAGCTTAGGTGAACAGGGAGGTGTACCTAATTTATTGACCATTGAGTGTTCAGCTTTTTAAGTACAATTTCAGTTATAACGCACTGAAAGAGTTGGTTACATACAAGTGAAAGCTGGAATACTAGAATTGGAGAATGATTTCTGAATATAAGGAAAACTTGATATTTTATTTCACTCTGCCTTTATTGCAATAGTACTATCAGAATAAAATACAGTTTTACCAATGTACTTACTGTTTAATCCTTTGAGCTCGTTAAGTGTTTTTGTAATAACAGTGTTTAAATAACTCAAGTTACAGTTAAGTTCTGAGATGAACATATACCATGTATCAAGCACAGAGCATTTGCTTTTTTTATGCAACATTCAAGATGAACAAAACTAATATAATGTTTGGCACATAACACAGCAGCATAATCACCTTACAACTCTAAACCACTCAGCACTAGTTTGTAATATACTATGGGGATTCAGGTTATAAGTCACTCTTATGGTGTCTGTCTGTAAAGGGTCAAAAGCTGGTTGAGGGAACTGGCTGATTCTGAATCATTTTGCTTTTTTTTTAATTCTGTAAAATTGTCTGTAACTTTTTAATGTTTTTGTTCTGCTATAGCCAAGTTTAATGAACTCGCTTTATTTTCTATATGTATATATATATACACACTATATGAATACCCCGTCTAATACTAAGCATATACATATTTAAAAAACCATATTAGGCATATACGTTTTTTCCTCTCTGCGGCTTTCGCTGCTACATTTATAATATACTGTCACATCTAGTCAGTCTGAACAGATTACAAGTGCTGTGTCTGCTCCCTCAGCAACACTTTTTCCCTTTCTTCCTTCTTTCTCTGTCTCGGTGCGAGTTGAATTGGACAGTGTCTTTTTCCTTCTCCCTCTCCCTTTCGGCTCGGCTCTGGCTCTGTTTCTTTGCTCGTAGTACCATGCGAGTAAAAGACATAAACATCTGGAGTGACAGTAAGGGAAGGACTGTATCAGCACAAAATTGTTAAGCATTCGTTCAGGCTGTAACAGATTAAAATCAGCACTCATATTTTTGCACTTAAACCACAAAACTATAAATCAATGCCTACTGAAAAGTGTTATAGGCACTCGCCTCTTCCACATTGATGTTTTCCTTGGCACTTGTCTCGAAGACCCTCACACCCACCGACTCCCCAAAACGCAGAGCCTCTTGGGAGTCCACTTGCTTTCTTGAGGGGTCATCATTTTTGTTGCCCACTTAGTAAAAAGAGGATAAGATTGGAGGGAACATATAAGACAGACGCTACAGGCCACATACCACGTAATGTGGCATTTTCTCTGAATGTATTAATGTAAATAACTCACCAAGGACCTTGCAGACATTGTCACAGTTCTGGGAGATTTCATTCAGCCACCTCTTCACATTGACATAGGATTCCGGATTTGTGACATCATACACAATAATAACACCGTGAGTGTTCCTGTAATACCTATGAGAGGGGGAAAAATAACCCCTTTACAGACAGAACACGTTATTTAAATCTAACAGATGGATAATTGAAAGCACAAAGTAGGAGCGAATACATAGTTTACCTACAATGAGGTTGTACAAAATTTCATGCTTAAACACTGATTCTAAATAATAGTTTCCCAGTATTTATTAGGTGTAGCAAAAACAGATTTGCACAGTGAATTACGGAATAATGGACATATTGAACTTCCACATTGCAGTTGTAGTTATAAGTGTTGCCTTGCAAACGGAAGTCTTTTTTTAACCTCATTATTCTTTTCCTCAATAATGTCACTTCCAGAGTTGCTTTACTGTACAATCGAAGATTTTCTCTCATAGAGGTTTGACAACCGACTTATTAAATTATTATTACGTTGAGGTGATGGTCCTGAATCTCTCTTGTCCTGCTGTATCCCAAATTTGCAACTTGACTTTTTCCCCATCTATGTCCACTGTGCGGATCTTGAAGTCCACTCCGATCGTTGTAATGTAGCTGCCTGCATAAGATACATACTGATAGACGGAAAGGAAATACATTCACACAGCAGTGTACCAGCTTCTACCGTCACTGCCACACCTAAAAACAAACAAATTACATTATCAAGATACAGCCCTGTCTAATGAATGGGAATACGATGGCGTAAACACTCACCTGAAAACGAATTGTCTGCAAATCGTAGTAGCAGGCTGCTTTTCCCTACATCTGAGACAAAGTCATAAAGAATCAATTTATCTAAATGAGAAATAAAAGCAAGCAGATCAACTAGTTCTAAATTCACTATGATGTGCTTACAGCCCAACATATATTGTACAGCTGTACACACACATTTTTTTATGCAGCGTTTACACTATAAATAATGACATACATTTGTCCACATGCCACAGTATCATTATGCAATAATCCACAATGCACTAGTCATTTTGTTTTAGTGCAAATTAGCAATTGAATTAATGATTACAACAACCAAGGAATTATTGGTTGTCACAGTCCTTTTCAACCAAAACGTGTTCGCACAGGGATTAAAATGAATTCACTAATGACAAGCCAGCATTAGTATAATACCTTCGTTTTTACATTTGTTCTATGAATTCGCTACCTCATTTAATTCCCATTTTAGTGATTGCAGTAACAGAAAACATTAATGAACTTGGTCCTAAATCCAAATGGGACCTAATGCCAGATCATTAACACGGTTACGGCTTCAACCACTTTAGGTTGTGACAATAGACTCAACATCTATTAGCTAATAACCATTATGTTTATGAAGTTATTAGATACTAAAAAAGACAATACATTTCTGATATATGTGAAGAGACAATATAAGGGCCATCAGCAGTCTATAATTGAATACACTGTGGAAAGGCCTATGAGTTATTAAGTTATATTAACTAAAGTAAACTTTTAATTCCACTGACTGGAGTCTCCAATGATGAGTAGCTTGAAGAGGTGGTTATAGTCCTTCCCTGCCATTCTTGTGTCTTTGTCGAAATGATTCAGTGTAGACAATTCCTGTTTCCTGCACTTCCAGATCTCATTACTCAGTTCCTTGTTCAGCCTAGGAGTTTTGCATTTCTTTCAGATGAGTAGAATACAGCATCTTCATGAGCATATTTGTTTTGTGAAGATTTCTCCCAATTTATCTCCAGTTTGTTGTGTTAAAACTCAATATTTTGAGGCACATTCTTGCATTTCCCACATTAAGACCATCATCACTACATACTATGATATATATGTATATAGATAATGAAAACTGACTTTGCTCCCAGTCCTTTCCAGTAACTCAAGTTGAATAATCCCAGTGCATTGCAGTTCTCAGTTCAATCCTTTCCAGGTTATTCATGTCAGTTGGTTTTCACCTGTCCAGTTCATCCAGAAGTCATTAAAATCCTAACAGTAATCTAGTATTGTCGTTCAACTCTCATAGTATAGCTGTGGAGAAGATAAAAACTGAGACATAAGTTTCAGGGTTTGTGTATATACTTATATAGGAGATATGTGTATATTTACTGCTGTTCAGAGTTCCTGCCCTTTCTTTCCCTTCCTCTCTCGGTCACAATGTCATCTCACCACATCTGATATTCAGATGAGAGAAGGAAAAATATGGTACACTTATTCCACTCTACGCTCATTCATTAATTTTGCACTCAAGCTGTTGTGTTCAAAAACAATGGGGTCTCTTGAGTTGCATGTCTTTCTATGCCTTGCCGGTGGGAACAGGCTCTCTACTGATCTTGAGTGTTCCTGAAGTTCATTCATATTTTTCCCCTCATATCTCCGTAATCAAACCTTTCCCTGAAATAAGAAAAAAGGAGGGGAATTAGCAAGTGTTTCCGCACGCAAACCAGACAGTACAGTACACGACTCGGTTACTTGTGGCTAGATAATTACCGTTACCGCTCTTCAAGCTCCAGTCTCGATTCTCGTAGAAGCAGTATCCCTAAATTTGACTTTCAAGCCCTTTCCTACTCCATATATATCCTTCTAAAAATCGAATACGTATTTCAGGTTAGAGTCATGCACTACTGGCTACCCTCTACTCCACGAATAAAAAAAACTAACACTTGTTCTGGACAAAAGAACAGAGGAGGCTAGAAAGTTTCCATAAAAACAGGAAGGCCCCCTCACCTCCTGGAAAGACATTAATCAATAGAAAACCATGAGTTCAAACGCAATGGACACAATGACAAACACACGAAATTGCAAAAATCTTTGTTGTTGAACGTGTTGCAAGCTGGGCTTGACACTGTACGTTACGTAAGCATTAAAAAGAAATAGGAAAGTGATACTAACAAGCTATGTAACTTACAAACATGTCGTTTACAACATTTCTCACTACTACTAAAAGTTTCTCTGAGTTTGTTAATTTACGAGTATTACTTTATCGTAATAGATTGTCAGTATGTCGCCGAAGAACAAGTTAGTCAGTCAGTTCAGATTTCCACGTTAAAAATAAACATACTGTCCGCCTATTGAGCAAGTAGTATAATGTAACTTACTTAATTCAACAATTAAGTACACGCCATTTGATCGTTAAAACGAATCCGCCCGCAGCGACTTACCGAAAAGTGAGATGGTTGGTTAGCCACCTAGCTAGCTACTTCAGGTTGAGGCACCAGCTGACGTGACTGACGTTATCTACTACTAGTAGTAGTAGCCAGGATGTTGTGAAGACAACTGATAGTCGAGTGAAGTTTTGTTGAAATCCCCGTTTAAAATAATCAAATAAACAACCCTAAAGTTGATCTAGAAACGTGATGTTTAATTTAGCCAGCAGCGAATTTCCTCTTAAGATTTTGCCATTTTTTAAAGGTTGTTGCAAAATAAAAAAAGGTCAATCAAAATCGTAGACCCTTCACCAATTACAATATCGTACGTATAGATATACATGAGGTGCTTCAGGAAAGTTAGGCGTCTGACTCACAGCCGAAATCGGGGAATTCCGCCTTAGGCCACACCTGACTGCCGAGTCATTCTCACCATCATGTGTCTCTCCTGAGCCCTTCCTCACTATTGCGAATAATCCATTTCCCTGTTGTTCATTATGTCTAGGTACACTGCCACTTCTCATTTACCAATGGCCATTCTTCCATTCAATTTAAGATTTTCCAATTCAGTCAAAAACATTGTACAAAACATTTTGATGGTAATTTTAAAGGTGACTTGGTCAATATGGTTTTAAGACTATGGGATATAAAATTATTAAATTAAATTAGTTTCTAAAGCAGACATAAATGGTATAAATTCAATTTTTACAGCCAATGATATACAAAAATAACTAACATTTCTACTGAAAGGTTAAATATTAAAAGCAAAAAAACAATTAATATATTAAGATACTAAGTATCTGCCATGATTTAAACACTGAAATTCATATTTACCAAATAATTGACACACCAAGAAATAAAACTTGCTTCAATAATATTTATCATTAATCTTATTGCAGCCTGTATTATGGAATAAATTTGTACATACAAAAAAAGCAGACCTCTTGCTGAAATGAATGATGCATTATTTCCCATAATTCAGCAGGTATCCACTCCATCATACAAGGCACGTTCGAATGGTTTAAAAGCTGACCATAACCCTCTGGCTCACATGAAACGTGAAAATGCATAAAAAATATTCCATGGAAAGAGGGCAGATTTAAAAACAAAGAGGAACACAGAAAATAGTCAAAGTTTTATTACAAAAATATTCCCCCACAAACAGTTTAAATATGCATTGGAATGGGCATTTTCCCAATTGTTAAAATGCTACGTCTGTTTTACTGGGAATGAGGTCTGGTGCATTGGCGATGTGCTCTTCAGAAAGAAAGTGAGAATGCTCTGTATGACAAGTTGGTGAAAACGTCAATCTGATCAGTGCTGCCCCCTACTGTCAGGACCTGGGAAAAAAAACATATTCAAGTCAGCACTGAATCAAAAATGCCAAATGGTTTTGGTGGGGACCGTTTTCAAATAGGTGAAATATTAAATGTTATAAGACTCACTCTGTGATCTGTGGTGTTGGTATTGAGCGCTAGTGTGTTGAGTGATGGCGGGGTGCAGGGAATCAAAGACTTCACTTCTCCACCAAGGAGACAGTGAGACACAAACTGCCCTTCTCCAACTGACAAGATCTACATAGAGAGAGAGGTTTAACGCCGCAATACCCAACAGACTGCAGTGCATTCACTATAAAAACTTCATACCCAGTGATAAAATGAGAACTAACAGGAGAAATACAGGACTAAAACACGAAACAAGTCTCACCAAATCTTGGTAGAATGCCGCTTGTCGCTGACAACCAGAGAGGGGAAAGATGGAGGTGGGTGAGAGCGAGCGTAGATGCCACAGAGAAAGAGAAGGGCCACCTCCACAAAGCTAAAGATGGGGAAGAGTACCATTACTTCACACATAAAGATTGCCCTGAATAAAAAGGAACAGACCTATAGACACCAAAGACCTAATCAGTAAATCTCTCAAAACAACACGATTACATTCAATTACTGCCAGACTTCTCCAACTCACCATCCAGTCAGAATCTGTGGTAAGACAACCAATCCACTTCCCATACTGAGGACGAGCACAGTCCTATTCAATGGAGAAAGGGAACAGGAAAGGCATTCCACCAGATCTCTCCACTACTCCAGTATTATTAATATAACAGACATATATATGGTATAGCATCACTGAGATCCGACACACTTTATTTTCCCCTCAGTTTCCCAGCATCATGCCCACTTTCACCTCATACTTGTAGACTTCTATACAGTGTACAGATTGTCCAGTTCTGAAATCTGAGAAGTAAAATCACAGTTTAGCTTTGAGACAAGCTAAAAAAAAATCCAACACATTAAATTCTACACCAGAATAGTTCAGAAAAACAAGCAACAGACCCCATAGCCTGACAGCTCCATCCTCACTGCCAGACAGAATCTCCCCTTCCCTTTCTCTGACACTGAGACAGTGGATGTAGTCACTGTGGCCCTGAAGCACAGACTACACAGCCAGAGAGATTGACAGAATCAGAGAAAATAAAAATAAAGACAGAAAAACTGTCTCAGTTTTGACCAACCAAATGAATTAATCTACTACAGTAGTAATAGTACTTTCACAGCAGCTTTTGGCTGTGGTTTAATTATTCTTCACCTTGAAGACGCCGCTTTCCAAATCCATGATGTGAATGTTGTTGTCTCCCCCACCTACTGCCAGACTATTGTCCTGACAAAGAGAAATTTAATTACAATGACAGTGGTAAATTTGTAAAACATCTACTGCAAGTTTAGGATGAATAGTTTACCATTCTTATTATTATGGGTATGACTTACAATGTTACAGACACCAAAATCTAAGTAACTTGCAATGAGGCCAAAACAGTGTATTGTGCCATTAGTCCTTGGAAGCAGGCAAAGGTTACTGCGTAATCAAGGCTCCTTGTAGATAAACATTACTAGACACTAGACAATGGCTGCATTTTGTAGACAGGTGTGTGATCTAACCAATACTGTGTCATCTGCACCACTCTCACATCCCAAAGTTTCACATTTTCTTTTTAATATTTGAGTTAAAATTATATACTCCAATCGTGGATAATATATATTGTCCCAAAAAAAATAACAAAGGACATTTGTGTGTTCTATGGTTCTATACTATGGAATAGTACCAAAACAAGGAGCCAGCCATTGCCCAGAATAGATCAGTAACAAAGTCAAGTCATTTAAAAATGAATTAATTATTATTATTTTTTTTTAACTTACTCTGGAATTGATGACCATGGCATTAATCTCTGGAATCTCAAGACTTGACCTGAAAGACAGTGTGAGAGCTACATGCACTGTTTAACTGTACAATATAGAGCGGTCACATAATAAATGGGACCAGAGTGCCTTACTTGTACTGTGGCCTTCTTGTCCAAACAGCTTTCGTGTTCTATAAGAGGAGGCAGATTTTTGAAGGATAGCAAACAAACTTCTCAAATTGTAATTACGTCAACAATAACAACATTGCAGACACATGACAGGCATGTAAAGACTTCCATATACAGCACTCCCCAACCCACTTCACTCCCATACTCCCTTACTCGCTTGGTCAGCTCTCCCCAGCTCCAGGCACTGATCTCTCCATTACCGGCACTCAGGAGGTGAGTTTCAGTGGAAAGGAGGGAGAACACAGGACCCTCATGTGCTAAGAGAGGAAGACAGAGGGCAATAAAATAAAAAAATAAATCCCCATTGCCAGCTTAACCTGAATGGATGCAGGATTCAGGCCAGCTACAATTAGCATGAATGATTTAGAACACGATGCTTGCCTAGTACTGAAGACAGCTCCACAAAAAAGATGTAAATATATATGTGATGTGTATAAATACTGCATCAGTGGAAAAAAGGAGTGATTAAGACTCACCAGCAAAAGTTAGGATGGGCTTTTGACTGATTTCTGTTGCCTCAGGACTGAGTGCAGAGGTAAGACTGGATGAAGAAAAGGATGAACGTATATAATATTCACAGATAAAATACGAAAAGCATGATTTTTGACTACTATTCACCAATGAATCAAGCGTTCAGTAATCCAAATGATCTCGCATTCGAAATATGCATTATGCGTTACAAATTTGAAGAAATTCGTGTATCCCAAAAGTAGTTTCTGTACAATAAAACGTTAGGTTGAGTTCTAAAATTTGCACAATAACACTGCAACAAACTCTTCGGGCTTGTTTCATTTTTGAGAAATTTCCCTTGGCCAACTCACCTGAAAACCGCGATCTCCCCGTAATTGTTCCCTGCAGCCAAGAATCGACCGCAAGGAGAGAAGCTCTGGGAGAAAACCGACATGTGAAGAAGCTGCAATAATGATAAAAGCAATCAGTTCAGCTCAGTTACTAAATAAATAGCATTCGTGTATGTATGTATGTATGTATGTGTGTGTATATATATATATATATATATATATAAAATCACATACTGACTTGGAGCTAGCACAGTCATAATTTATGTCCCGAAACGAGAAAATCTATGTGTATTTTTACATATAAATTACCTCAACTGGACCCATATTAGTCCTGCCTGAAGGTCGAAAGCAAATAATAATGGTTTTAAAATATCGTTACCGAACCGTTCGTAAATAACCAGCTAATTTGAACATTTACGGCATTTAACTCAAGTAATGGATTGTCGCTTAAATATGAAGTCATAGTCTTTCCCGCCGTAAAACCCTGTGAAGTACTATGGGAATTGAGGTTTCATCGTGACAAAAATGGCTGCGAGCCGGTGTAACAAAAATAACACTTGTCCAACACACGAAATGTCTTAGCGTTTATGTAAAGGACTTTGCAC
>JAOVYW010000039.1:1225489-1232989 GCA_025775045.1 Hiodon tergisus
ACCCCTTTATCCCATAGATACTTCCAGCGGGATAATGGGCCGCGTCACAAAGCCTGTCTCGTCTCAGAATGGTTCCATGACAGCCAGATCAGTTTACTGGAGTGGCCTGCACAGTCCCCAGACCCAGTCCCTCAGCCCAACAGAGCACCTTTGGGACCAGATGGAACAGGCCGCTCACAGCTGGAATGTATCACCATCCAGTCTGCAGCAACTGCGTGATGCCAGTATACTATATAGAATGGTTTGCTAATGTTGCGGTGATTGGTGTCCACTATTAACATCCCGCGTGTTTGTAAATTCAGACACAGCATTATTTATCAGGATGTTAGGTCGTGCTATTCAAATGAATATTGAGCAGAATATTTCAGGTCAACAGACAAATAAATACACCAGGTCCTGTAACCTGTTGGTCCTCCGGTTGGCTGTTGTCTTGTAGATCTGCGGTGACCAGCCCTGTCTGGAGAGCTGCGGTATCTGCAGTTTTCCTTCTAAAGCACTTCATTTATATATTGGGTCTGCGGGAGTCGCCCTTTATTTCGGCCCATGGGGGCTAATAAAAAAACGGATTTCTTTGCCGGCATCTAAAATTTCTCGCTTTATGTAAACAAAAACATTTTAAATAATAAAAAAAAGCAGTAACTTGGAAATTATCTCCATAGTTGACTGTTGCACCCACGCAAGCCGTGCCTATGATTGGAGCCAGTATTTGGATCAGAAACTATCTCACCTGTTGTTTCCGGTTCCCAGATCCTGCGGCTTACCACGACCTTCTTAATTGTTCTTTCTAATTGTTTGGCGAGTCTACTAGAAAGCCATTTTGACTATTTCCAATAATATTCACACAATCAGAAACATTTTGGTAACCAACACGGTAAAATAGGTAGAAGAAAACTGTATGTTTTTGAGGTTAATGAAACTTTAAAACAGCAGCTTTGTGAAACTGGCAAGACAATGTAAAATGAGGTGTGAAATGACATAATCACATAATTCTTTTTACTCTCACCTTTAATTTGACTTAATTTTCTCAGTTTCTTTAGATCCTTGTGGGGACGATTTTACATCATGTATTTGCATAGGAGATATTCTAATTCAATGGGCTCACAGTTACGCACATCATCAATTTATGGAGCATTTTTTGACTGCAGCAGTTCAGATTAGCTGATGTCATGTTCGTCTTAAAGTGATTTCAGTAATTCTGTTAAAGGATCTTTTCTGTTCAATCTTTTCATTGTAACTTCTTCGCAGATGAATAGTTATGATCTCACCATGCTTTGAATTTCCATACATAAAGACCTACAAAACCAAGGTGAGATCGTACTGCTGTAATGTGCTGTAATAATTAGCATTATTAGCATCCTGAGATAAATTAAGGCGGCACATTGCAGATCATGAGCCAATGACAACACAGCACAGATAAAAGGTATTTTACATCACATTGTAACCAGCCAGATGTAAACTAAGGGAACCAAGCACATGGATCACGTGATAAGAATCGCCATGTCACGGAAGGAAGTAACAATTCGATTGGACGGAGAGCGAAGGCTTATTCGAGATTTATAATTTTATTTTAACATTTGTGACAAAACATTTATTACATGGCATTAGCATGAATGTAACATGGTGTACTGATGTTTTAAAAACTAATAGGGTAGATTAAAAATAATTTCATGAGGCTAAAATTATTTATAATAATGAGTGTGCTTGGCTAGGAGTACTGAACATTACTCGGCTCGGAAGAAGAAAAAAATTTAGGTTAAGCTATTTTCACACGATTGTAACATTAGCGTTAATTCTGACTTTTCACTGGTGTGATTTTTTCACTGCTTCGTTAAAAAATAGATAGAAAAAATAAAATGCCCTTTCATGCAAGTATATCCTTAAAAATATCTAGAAGCAGACTTGTAGAACCAGCCAATTTGTAACTGGTAAAACTTCATCTGCTTAGCTATGACAAATTGTGCTATTTCCTTCTTGTTTTCCTTGGTTTTAGCCACACAAATTGCCGAGGCACATTTTTGATACATGTTTCTATTTACCTTGTCTGAAACAGAGAGCAGTAATTGCCAATCCCGTGGGAGAGTCCCCAGATCGGGGATCATTTCAAATATATTTCCGGTAGTTTAAAGAGTTGGCCCCTTACACCTTCACTAGTCTTTTAGTTTTGCCGGCATGAAATGCGAAGTATAATTCAGAATCACCCGTATCCAGAGGTATCAAATAAAGGGGGGTGTCGCAATCGTTATCCATTTTTAAACAGCCATTCTTTTATCTGTGCACACTGAGTGTTTAACACGAGTTCTTGGGCTTAAATTTTTCAGCACCTTTTCGGAGGAGCCAGCAGCGACGGCTTGATCAAAGTGGCAGGCCCTCCGCACTGCCTCCGACAGACGGCGCGCCCTTTACATCTTCTCAGCTGTGTTTACTCTGACGTAGCGCTCTGCACATGAGATCCCCAGTGCTCTCGTTTCACGGGCTCTCTCCGCGCTTACTGGGGACCCTGGCTCAGATCCTCCCACTCACAGCCATTAAATTAAGCACTGTGCGTTTTAGAGGCGCTGCAGTGGGAGTCGAACGCCTTTGTGCAATTGTTTCAGGAAGTCCTCAGGACCGTCAGTCCGAACGGCTGCCGTGGAGATAATGAGGCTTCCTGGAGCTGGAGATTGGTGTGTGAGTGGTGTTCTGTGTTTTCAGTCCATGTGATGTGGTTCTGTTGTGCCTTGTACCGTCTTTTCATTTTGTTTAGAAGGCAGATAATCAAGGCTGTGTTAATGAAGGCCGATCAGAATATTTAGGTTCTCCTCTCGCTCGGAAAGCAAAAACAGGTCATGGGAGAAGAGCCTGATTTGTTATTCAAGCAGGGAGAAAAATGCATTGAATGTAAATGCGAGTATAATCCTCCCCAAAAAAGAGCACACAATTTTTATTTTTTTACTGTTTATGCCACTCTTTATGCTTTTTGGTAAGAATCCGCCTCAGCTTGGGGTCTCTCGTGACACAGATTTCAGTGTGTTGGCCCGATTAGCCCCCCCCCCCCCCCCCGCACACGCACAAACCCACTCCCGTTGAGCCGCGTACCGAAGGGCTGTGAGCTGGTGCAGATCTGCTGCACAGAGCACGAGCAGAAGATGAAAAGAGCAGAGAAAAAGTGTGAAAACATTTGCTGGCAGCACGCTAAATGAGAGAACAAAGGAGGGCTTTAGTTCGCCCAGGAGCAGAAATGATTTTGCCAGTCTAGGCTGACACCAAAGAGATGAGAAGACGTTTCATAATGTACCGATGACGCCTTCCACATCCAGGTCTCTGTTTTTCTCCCCCAGTCCTCCTAGTTAAAAATTTTTAATTCAGATGTGGAGTAGGTGTGAAAACACACCAGTATGTGACATATCAGGCCTCAGAGGTGCTGCTTGTTGCTGCTGTACAGTGTCATCAGTTCAAGTCCCTCCCCCACCTCCTTCTGGATCTTCTGCCGTGTTACGTATGATCCTGCAGGCAAGCTTTTCAGCATCCTTTTGCAAAAAATGCCCGGCAAACTGTGTGTAGAGGATTTGGTTAGTGATTCGGTGTTCTCTCTGTCTCTCTCTCTCACTCCTGACAGCCTGTCCTGTGGCCATCAAGCGGGTAGGTAGCCACAAGAGGATTGCTCTCACAGCAACTGCCATGATGGCCATGGAATCAGAGGCCTCATCCTCCTCTGCCCAGCCGTTCCACCTCTTCTCCCTGTCGCCCATCAAGATCCCCTCCCTGACGGCGGTCGGCTCAGGTGAGCGATGCGCCCGGCTCGCCTTCTTCCCAGCGTGCCACAGTCAGGGAGACTTTCAAGGTCTCTCTTGATGGTTAAACACTGACTGGTTTTACATTGATTGTGTCACCTCTGTGTCCCCCCTTGTCATTTTGCCCCCCGCACGGTGGTTTTTTGCCGCTCTCGGACGAGTCCCCGTTCTTCGGGAACGAGTACAGCGTTCCTCTTTGTTTGTTTATGCACAACAGCGACGGGTAACAGTTGGTGTGAGAGTGAACGCTGTATCACAGCGCTAACCTTACAGAGCGAGCGTCTGCCGGGATGTCGATCGGCTTCACTTTAATTTCTGAGCAGTGTAACCCACTGTCTGGAGGGATAGGGCGCGGGAGTGCAATTCGGGGAATGGTTTTTGCTTTGACTGCAAAGGGGACTGGAAGGGGGGGGGGGGGACAATGTTTAGTTAGTGCGACTAACTAAGTGTTAACCAACCCATAACTAACTAGGAGGCAAGGGATGGACTGTGTAGCCGGAGTTTGGTTGGAGAACATGTAATGATTTAGAGCCACCGTCATCAAGCCCTGGGATGCTAACCTGTTGTGACTCCTACCTCTGACGTTGTCCGCTGGCCCACAGGTTTGATGGGATTATTTATGGGGTGTAGAGGGGCCTGATTGGCTGCCTCCACTTTCTCTGATGCATTCCATCTGTTTAGTAAACAGACACTGAACACCTTGGGCCGTGTGTGTTCTCGTGGTAAGGGTGGTGTTGGGGGCTGGCAGAGAAAGACACATTTCACATATTCACAGACAGCAATGTTGTCTAAGCCAGGGTCCCTGTGTGTGTGGGTGTGTCATTGTATAAGAGATTGCATTAGTAAAATAAGCACAATTAAATACTCTAATGCATTTTTGGAAAATTAAAAACTGCATTGCTTTGTTTTAAGAGGTCTCAATATATTGTATTAATATTTAGTATTTATGTTGTATTAATACACTTGTCAAGTGTCATTGCAGTGATTTGTGATCATGACAGAGTACCCATAACTGATACTGCCGATGACGCTGCGGTCGAACTGCGGTCGTGCTTTACATTAAATATTCCGAAACGCCATTAATGGGACAATTTACTTAGAACTGCTACTTTATTATCCACGGCTGACGTTAGCGACCTGGCTAACATAATCCACAGCAGCTTTGGCAGCTGGCCAAGCTGAGCCATCTAACTTGCAAGCTAACAAAAAAAAACTCCTAATAGCTAAATAGGGACATTGTTCATTACGTCTTTTAGCTTCTTTCTCATGAATAATGTTCCTGTAAAATTCTCAACAAAAGGCAAACACACACACACACACATTCTCTCACACACACACAGACGCGCACACACACACGCACACACGCACACACACACTCTCTCTCTCACACACACACACACACACACACACACACACACACACAATGCTTTAGCTCAATCTCGGACTCAGTGCGCTGCCTGTAGTTTGTACCCTTTGTGTCGTTGATGAGCTTTTAATGGCCAAATTATTTTCCGAATTATCTCTGGCTTTGACTCTTAATTAAAAATGTCAGTGTGGTTCGTTGTGGCACCACTAAAAAGTGTTGACCGACCAAGACCCTGTTTTGAAATTGTCAGCCTGCGTCCATTTACCAACACCCCTGGGCTACTGACTATTTCCCCTGTCAGGCACACATCAGGATTCTCCCCACCTCTTTTAAATTTATCTTTGCATTGCACGCTAATGCAATTAGTCTGCAGTCAGTCAAAAAGCCAGGGACTGACCTAATTTATCCGAATTTGAACTGACTGCGCTACAGGTCTGGCAAAACAACAGTGCACACTCGCTTACATTAACGGGAGGAGGAAACAGATTTAATATGACCAGTGAGCTTAAGGTAAACAGGCACAATTTCAGTTCAGAACTATGAATTGGGATTCCATTTAAACCAATGAGGCAGACATAAGCAAACACTGTTGGACTACGTATAATAGTATATACCAGGATATACATATTTCTAGGATACACCCAATGGTTTATTCGGTTCACCCATATAGGATGGGGTTGGCTGTAGCTCTGGAGGCTGGCGCAATGGAATCACGCAGTTGCTGCAGATCGGATGACAGTACATCCATGCTGCTAACAAACCACTTCATCGCCTCCCGAAGATACTGCACAGGCCACTTAAGTAAACGGGCTGTCATGTTCCTGGAACCATTCTGAGACGAGACAGGCTTTGTGACGCGGCCCATTATCCCGCTGGAAGTATCTATGGGATAAAGGGGTGAACTGTAACCAGGAAGGGATGCACCTGGTCAGCAACAATGTTCAGATGACGCAGTGGCGTTCAGACGTTGCTCAAAAGCGCCGAGGATAACATTCCCCACACCAGTAAACCGCCGACACCAGCCTGCACCGCCGACACCAGCCTGCACCGCCGACACCAGCCTGCACCGCCGACACCAGCCTGCACCGCCGACACCAGCCTGCACCGTTGACCCCGGGCAGGGTGGGTCCATGCTGCTCAAGCCAAACCCTAAAGCAGCAGGACCAGGAATTCCATGGAAGGTTTTTCCCACCACTCAGCTATCCAGCGTGGGTGATCTTGTGCCCACTGGAGTCTGACTGGGGTTTTTGTTTGTCTCCCCGTTCTCAGTAAAGCCTGTTGGGCTTCAGAATAACAGGGTCTCACAATTTTAAAACGCTCAGGGAGTTGAGGCCAAGGACCAAACGGTTTTAAATGATATTTAATTAAATTTGCTTTTAATTAAAAATGATAAAAGGCACTGTGTGAGCTATTCTTTGATTAAGCTTAGCAATAAACCCAGACATTAAACAAGGCAAACACTGTTTTTCTCCTGTCTTCTGCTCCCTTGGAATCCCTGTATTTATCACTACCCAACCAAATTCAGGGTCTGCTTGTGGCGAATCAGTGCACTGTGGCCTCGTGGGAAATGGAGTTGTGACCGGTGCTTTTACCAAGGGCTCCCCACACTTGGCCACTGTGCCAACCCACTCACACACATGCACAGGCGCGCACATTAATTCCCGTTTCTGAGATCCGAGCCCTCAGATGTGTAGATACAGAGCAGCAGATATACTGCCAGCATGTCAATTCAAAGAGGTGTTACACACATACACAGATGAATACAGCTAGCCTGTGGGTTTTAAAATTCCCATATATAGATGGTGATTATTGTATGGCAACACATTTAAAAGATTAGATTTAAATGTAATATGGGACGCATGTCTTGTACAAGTGTATTAAATGATTAAATTTGGCCTTTTCAAAGTCTGCTGCTCAATCCCTTAATTACTATGTGTCCAGGGCTTTGACATCCATAGCGCAAGATGTTAGAGTACTTTAGGATATCTGGCTTTTCCAAAATAGGAATCTATTTATGTCTACCAAATATCGCAGGTAGCCTCAGGGTTGGAACAAAAATCATGCCTTTGGGGTTATTTTGCTGTGAACTTTTTAGGTTTATCGCGATGAACACAAAGATGCAGGGTATAAGATGGATTTCATGGAATCTGTGGAAAGCTCCATCATAAACAGATTGCCGTTATACACAATCACTTAACTAGCACTTAACTTAGAATGGTGGTGTCTCTGAACTACAACAATAATAATAATAATATTTTGTATGTTATACGCTATCCTTAATTAAGAATTAATTCAAACTTTCTTCACTGTATTTACTCTTTTTAAATGGGTTTTGGTTGCAGAAAAGAAAATAATAGTTTCCCT
>JAOVYW010000039.1:1260743-1289127 GCA_025775045.1 Hiodon tergisus
CAAGCACAGCAGACTAGCTAGCTCCATTCTAGGCAATCCAGCTGAGAAGCATTTTATCTACAACATAATTTCAATCATCCTGCTGATGCCCCCGTCCCTAAACCGGATGTGACTCATAATCATAATATTGGGCGTCGTTGTTTCTCGTTTCATAAAAGGCCACACCCATTATTTTAGAGACATTCTTACGTTTACGTACCAGGGCTGTGTTCCTGGTAGGTCCTTCGTTTAGTATTATTTAATGAACGAATGGGTTAGAAGGCCGTTATCCTAGGTTTACGCTCTTTAGATCTCATTAGAGTGCTATTACAAGCTCAATTTAAGAAGTTTAAATTATTATCTTTACTTATTACCAAAACCTAAACCTGTTTTAAATTAATAACACATTGTAAAAGACACGAATCATTTTATCTACTGAATTTTATATATCATAAATTATTTTAAGACAGTTTGAATAGTTAACATTATTTAATTGGTGTGGACAAAAAGATAGTGACGCCAGGTATTTAATCTGTTTCAAATTTCTGTGGGTGCATAGAGCTTTTCGAATCGGGCGTGTGTTTTTGTGTGCTACCTCGCCTTCTATTTAAGAGGAGACAATAAGGATTAAGGAGTACCAGTCTGGCTTCTCTAATCGATCTTTTGATCTTTTTATTCAGCCTGCTATGCTAAAAAGCAGACGCTGAAGCGGATTCACTAAATCTGGATTTGTTGGCATTGGAAATTTCGTCAGATGGGTTAAAATACATCAATAAGTCAAGGGAGCACTATACGCAAATACAAGTTACGCTGTTGCTAAGCATTATTACCAGCCCTGCGTAGATTTCGGCTTCTCTCATGTGTCTACCATGGATAGACATTGAATGATACATTAACATTTTAAATTCTTATTTAAAAAAATAAAAAAATTTTTTCAGAGTTGTGTTAATATGTTTTTGGTTCAGTCATCTTTATATCTTCTTGTAGTGTAACAAACACTCTTTGGGGCACACAAAACCATGGTGATCATGCCCCCAGACCCTAGCATGCCCCCAGACTCTTGCTGCTTGGAGTTTTACAGTCCAGTCATTGTTTTCATTGGGAGTCTAACCAACATCACCTCAATCAGAGATTGAGAGACTCCAGTCTTCACTGGCCCCTAGGTCTGATGGTTTCTGAGCTGATTTTAAGTTTGCATCGGGTTTATACCTAGAAACACCAGATGAGAAGTTCTAATCCAATTAAAGACTACAATGAGGGGTTAAATGAAGACCATCCAACCCTGGGGCCTCCAAAGACCTGAGCAGACTCTGCTGGTTTTGACCCCTTAAATAGGTTTTAGTGTGTAGCTGCATTCATGAATTCCACTCATACCACCAACTGCTTTAAAATATTCAAAATAGTCATGAGACGAACCACCTACTGATTCCTTGTGCAGCTGAGAACTACAGTTAATTTATATCAAAGAGATGTGATCTGTCAATGTAAATTGTGTGTTAACAGTGAATTTTCAAACCAGATGAATCCACCATAATAAAAACATGTGAATGTGAATCATAGGACAAGGCCTATGCTTAGGTACGTTCCTTTACAAACTGTGCCTCTGGGGATTGTCAATGCATCATTAGATTTTACTTATATAAGCCTCCAAGGTATAAACATATAATTTATTTTTTCTTAACATGCTATATTATCATTTATATTATATATATTATATTATATATACTACAAATACAGTGTCGCATAAGGTTAGCTTTAGGTCCTCCCCTCTACTGCTTTACAGAGCGTCAAAATTGCTTACAATTGAGGTCATACAAAAACTATTCATAGAGCACAATTTTTTCACCATGTAAATGTTTCCAAATAAGGCATTTTTGCTATCTAATTGATGCCAAACAGATCCACACTTTGCATCAAGATGTGCTCTTTAATCAGGCTGCTTGAACGTTGAGGCAATATAAAGAAATCCATAAATAGGAAAAACAAACATTGTTGTAAAGTGTTTGACACAGAAGCTATTGAATAGCCCACCTAATAGAGATTTAAAGAAATTATATTCGGAGTATCTTGTGGATGCCTTGAGTGCTGAGGGTTGATGCTCCTTTCATCTCTGTCGGTTTGCTCTTAGCGGGCCTACATCTGCTTCTTTCTGGCCCTGTTCTTATTTAGGCCATATATCACATTCATCGCCACCTGTGCTTTTCCTTGGGTCAAAGTACAATTAAAATATCCCTTTATAATATGTGACATTTAATGCTTTTTAATGAATGACTAAACAATAATTATAGCATTTTTTTGTTTTGGTTGTATCTGCTAAACCATAACCATGGGAACGCATGGTCAATTAGCTACTATTATGCTTGAGTCATAGTTATGATATTGAATGCAGTGCCAGTATATTGGTTATATGTATTGATTGGTCAATGTAATTAATCTATTGCTGCTGGATTACTGTTACACTAGTGTGTGTTATTAACCCAGTAAACGTGTTTAGCAGATAATGTTTAATTCCAACATAAGCATCAGTCAGCATTAAACGAAGCAGAAATAACTTACTTAATGACATACTGAATGTATGTCATTTATATTTTATAATATCTATGAAGTTACTGTAGGCATTACTGTCAGGTATTTATAGGATATTTTCAGATCACATTTAAAGACTTCCATGCCATCTGTTTTGCGGGTCAATTATCGGTTCCTAAATACACATTTTGTCTGTCCTACTGTGGTGTTTATATTAGACAGTATAATGAAAAGAAAAGAAAGAAACTTCACAAAATATGCAATTTTTAATTAATACTTTCTGTTCATTACAAGCAATAGTGACAAAAATACCAGTTTCAAAATATTAATGTATAAATAACATCAATAAATAAATGATTACAAGTCAATCAATAAATATTAATCCACTCAATCAAGTATTTGTAGCATATACATGGTCCACAAATCAGCAATTCTGAATTCTAACACAATTGTTTTTTTATTATTATTTTTAACTGTCCTTAAATTATTAAATTAATACACAATTAGAAAGAGAAAGAGAAGGAGCATCATAGTGAAAAGTGAATATATATGCAAGTGACTTTAACAAGAATTTCTGAGGACACATGCACCCTATCCTGCCTTCATTACACACACGCTCACACACCAATTTCAGTCTTTTTCCTTCACCTCCTGTAAACTCACAACCCTCCTCCTGGCCAAAACTTTACCTCCATCTCCTTTTCAGCATCTATATGGAAGTGCAGCCTGTCCAACCCTAACCCTGGGACCCAGTAGAGCTCCCAGTAGCATTCTCTCACCCCAGCCTAACAATTTGTTAACGGTCAGGCTGAGCGGTGATAGCAGAGTTTGTTCCACATCCAGACCCTCAACAGCCTCCACCGCAACAGCGCATTGCTTCTCTGATGCCATCCGGTGTTGAATTATGGAAGTGTTGGGCGGTCGGAGGTCCTCTCCTGGCTCAAACTTTGCATTGGCATTGTCGTGTTCTTCAACTGTCTGAGGGACAGTACAAGAACAGCCCTCTTTTACTTCCTTCTTGTGAGTTTTTGGTGTGCTCTTAGTCTCTCTGCTCTGTTGAGTTTGCTTACCATATTGTTTTCCCATATCTCCTGAAGGGTCTCTGGAGGGAACAGACAAAACCCTTGGTGGTGACCTTTTGTTTATTCGCTTATTGCCATTGGAAGTATCTGGTTCCCTTTTCGGGACAGTTTTCAAACTCTTTGTCTGGCTTTTTTGGTTGCTGCTTTTATTGCATTTAATCTCCAGTCCCCTGTTTTGTAACTTTTGAGAATGTACACCTACAGGGGAGAGGGAAAGAGTCAGGGATCTGCGTTTGTCTGAAAGAGAAATGGGTCCTGGTGAGATTTGTTGTTGTGTTGACTTTGGCTTGTTATGGACTGAATTTTGGTCCAGATTCAGATTTTCACAAGGGTTTTGTATTTCTCTTGGATTAAGGGTAAGAGTCAGAGTTCTGAGTTTGTCAGAGAGAGACAGCGTCAGTCCACTGAAGTTCTGCTTATCCTGTTTTGAATTTGCAGTCACAACTGCATTCTTAGTTTCATTTTTGTTAGTACAGCCTGGATACAAATCACCCTGATTTAAATTGTCCATGATGTCACTAGACCCGTCACAGTGCACATTAATTTTAGTCTCCTCTGAGCACCCATTAGTTAAAAAATAGTTATCCTTAGGAATGTCTTGAATATGTGTGTCCTGACTGGCTGAAAGTGGAACAGCAGGACTGTAGCCACTGTCCTTGTTAGCAGAGAGTAAGCATGCATCTGAGGCCGGGATAAGTTCCAGATTTGTATTGGCTTTAGAGCCTTTTTGGGCTAGGGTCCCCTGAAAAGAGTGGAGTTGGCCCAGGAAGTTGAAGTTGGGGGAAATAGAAGGTCTACGCTCTTTCACAAATCTGAAAAATAAGGAGAGCAAGAAAGATGAATGAGCATAATGCCAAAAAGAGACAATCACTGCTGCAGGATACAGGCATCTCCCTTTCCCTGCAGCATCCACGCTCCGGAGTGAGCATGCAGACCTCCTCTCTCCAGCAGCTGCCATACACTGACCTGTAAGCGTCGTCTAAGCCAAGCCCCAGCCGGTACATGACGTATGCCACAGCCATGGCGGGAGAGCGTGACACTCCTGCAGCACAGTGGACCAGCACTGAGCACCCCAGAGACATTGCCCCATCTGAGAGAAATAGTGAGATACAGCGATATATCACATCTACAAGCTGTTATACTGACTGTAACAACAATGGAATCACTGATGTTTATCACTAATCAAAATGTCTACCATTGCTGGACCTATTTCATTAACATCAATTACATTTTTTCATTCTAATTATTTCTTGAATTTGGAATCGCCAGTTGTGCTACTGCATCTCAGCTCATTGCTATTACTCCTACCGGCAAATGTTGTGATATTGAGGAGTTCCTCTATTCTTCTCCAATCCTAGTCACTACCCATCTATTTTCACACTTTCCACACGGCTGCATAGCTCGTTGGACATGCTTGTTAGCGACAAGCTGAGAGAAACCCTGTCGATTTAACCCTTTAAAGCCTTTGCCAGCGCTCTGCCAATTGTGCACCACCTCTGTGCTCTCCCGGTCACTATTAACTAATGGCATGACCTGGATTCAAACCAGAGAATTCTAGCTCAAAGGGCTCAAAGGACTGCGCTCAGGCGAGCACCTATATATACTGAACTACTTGGGGGGCTCAATTTTAACAGTGTTTTAAAAAAAACTTTTTAGAAGTTATTTAATACTTTCGGTCACTATGAGAATCAATTATTTGTCATAATCAATAATGAATGTCAATATCATTCAACATTGCATATTCTTTTGTCAGCAATTATAAGATATCAGACTCTATGAGACTAAGGAAATAATTATTAAGGAACCTCTCTGTTAATCATTATCACCTTTTTAAAAACTATGAGTAATCTGTAGTACTCAGGAAGAGTTTGTGTATTCACCAATAAATTGCAGGGCCTCCGGGATCCATGGCAACAGCTCATCTCTAAGGGAGTCGTCAATGGGGATGCGGAGATATTGAGACTGAGGCAGAAATGTTGGCTGGGGACAACAGCGACTTACACTCAGGACATAGGAAATACCCTGAGACGTCAAACAGTCCTGGTGAAGTAAGAGACGATAGAAGGTCATTTATACATGATCGTTAAAGAAAGACATAGGCCTATTCTAATGTGACTTCTAAAAATGTTTAACTTAACAGAATCAGAATGACAAAACAACATTCCCCCTTAGATATTAAATCGTTGTATGTCGATAGTGGCGACGGATGTTGAAGACGTGTAGTCCATAGAAAAACGCCTCTCTCACCTGTGTAACATCAGCCTCAGCGCCCAGGTAAAGATTTGGTAGGATTTGGGACAGAGGAGGGCGGTCCTCGTTTCGCTCTCTGTAGAACACCATCTCTCTCCGTTAAATTCTTTTTTCAGTGTTTAATTTCTATATTAAGAAAAACATTTTGTTAAACACGTGTATCGTCAACAATACAAACGACCAATAACAATATTGAAAATAACGAATAATGGTAAAAATGTGACTGAAAATGTGAAATCTAAGATTTTGCTCTAATTAGAATTGTTGGGAACAGTATTTAGATCACGGTTGACCAAAACCGCAGATCATTCATATTATTCTAATGAACATAAAATACAGCTTAATAATTCGTTCATCATAAATGTTACCTTGTACTATACTATATACCACGTACTATACTATTACTATATTTAAAAACCAAACATTTTAACACAGACAATAACGTAATATCTTACCGAAAAGATCTTCACTTCATGCTGCAGAGAATGTTTACAAATATAATTTGACTAATGCTTTAGTAAATAAATAAAATGTAGATGTGTAAAAAGAATTACAAATATATAGCTAAATCAGAAGAATATTTTATACTTATCGTTGAATGAAAGAATTTTAATTTTTTTTAGTTACGCAGCTTTCCCCCCTCCTTTCTCTTTCTCGTCCTCGTTCAGACTGCGACTGCAATATTGTTTTGTATGTCTATACCTGCGCGAGGGAAAAGATGAGGTAATGCAATTCCAAGGAGCTAAAAATAGTTCAATTGTATGTGATGTCATTTCTAGCCAATCAGTGGAGAAGCTACGCCACACTGGCCGACGACACGCGCAAGCTCTATTGGTTCTTAATCATCATTTCGGTTTAGGATTTCTGCTTTTTATTGTGATACATTTAATTTAACGGTGTTATGCTTCCTGTGTATTTAGATTCAACGTACATCAGATGTTATTTTTCTGCATACATTGCATGCGTGGGCTTTGTTTTTTCATGGCTCATTATTTTACTTGTTAATATGTGACAGTGTAAACAAAATTGATTATTATATGTGATTCATTACTCGGTTTGTATTCATACAATCATGCCAGAATACATATTCCACAAAAATATGGTATGCTTTTTTTCTCAAAATGATTTTTCAAGGAATCGTGGAATGAAATCTCTATAATATTTTATAAGGGAGTGCAACTGCATCACTGAAATGTAATTTGAGAAAATGTAGGAGTAGTAAACGTGTGATACATTGGTCTAAATAGATTTAGTAATGAAATAATTCCTAATTTACAATTTAAAATATAATATGAAAAGCATAATATATAGAATAGGTCAGAAATTAAACCATGAGAACTATAACGGATGTCTCATATAATTAATAAAATAATAAATAAAATAATTCATTTTCCAGGGATGAGTGAACCTGTCATTCTAAATTCATATTCTAAATAAGCCTGGAAAAATAATTTGTGTCATTTTTCAGATGCTCCATTAACTAAAAATAAATTCCTGTATGAAAATGATATTTGGCACTAATTTTCATTTGAACAGGCTGTACCAGTTACCCAAATAGAAAGTCTCTAGAGAAAATTAGCACAGGTTATAAAATCATTCTCATTTATATTTATGTATATAATGTTTATATTTTAAACATTTCAAGTGAAATACCGTTTTGGAAGTGGCAGTATAAATATCACCCACTATACCACATTTGTGTTTCCAATCTGAGTTACAGGCTGCTGTATCTATGCTGTTGGTTGTGCCATTTGATTAATCTGCTTCTCAGTGCAGGAACATTGAAGGGTGGAGATACAGAATATATTTACACAGAGGTAAACATACAATAAACAAAGAGTTGGATATATGGTATATGGTGTGGTTACTTTACTTTCACATTGTTCAGTACATAGTAATTTATTCTAACACAAGGTATCTGACCGATTATATACCAATACACTGGGTTTTGGACAAATACTGTATAGATACACCGACTCACAATGATCTGGATGGAGAATCTTTACTACTTTCTCAGGATTCTTTGAGACTGACAATCAAACACTCCAGACTGAAGGCTACTAACAGTGACATATGGGAGCTCACACACAAACTCACCATCACACAACCCAGACAGCAGGTCTAAAGTCATGAACCCTGTAATTGTGAATGACAGTTGGAAATTGGTCTAGCTTCCCCTGGATACATATCCTTCACATTTTTCTATCTGGACAATAAGGTTTTAATAAATTTTATTAACTTCATAATCAATATCTACCCAATGGTGCCACGTATTGTTTAAGGAAACCATACAGGACACATGGGACTGGCTTGAATATATCGGCTCTCCAAATCACAATCCTCACACTGATATGACTGTGACGTGTGTGTGCGTATATCACACACACGCACACACACTCTCACTCACTTGTGAGAGAACAGTAATCCCACAATTTTCAGTCATAAGATCAGGAAACCGATGCCTCTGAAATTTTTCAATTTCACCAAAGACTGGCAATCTTATCCCTTTAAATATAAGCTGGCAGAAAGACAAAGACAAAAAAAGCCACCTCAAATTAACGCTGTAAACTGGCATCTATAAAGGAATTTTATATAGAACAACCTTATAAAGAGGCTTAATATTGGAATATAAAGAAGAAATACTACATACCATTGGAATATACAAATTCATACTCAATACCCATAAATTCACTTGAACGATATAATGCAATTATACATTTTTATATTTTAATAACTGCAGTCAATGGTTGTGTATAGTCATCACCACTCACACGACAGCTGGGATCTACTGCAGAAGGTGGATAAGACCACGGCACTGTCTGTCATTGAGTCATCAGCATCACAAATTTCATATAGGAATGTAGAAATCAGAAGGAAATGATGCAACTTCCATGACAGAATAAGGAATCGTTTTGGCTCTTATTTACGTACAAGACACAAGAAAAAGAACTGCAGAAGAGCAAGTTTGCATGTGTGCACAGGTACACATATAAGTTGGTGAAGTGCATAATTTTTTTATCAAGGAATGGTTTTACAAAAATTTTAATTGTAATATGTTATTAATAAAGTAACCCATCATCATTATTCTCTCCCTCGCTTGCTGGACACCAGCTGTCAGTACAAATACAGGAACACAAGGAGACAAGAACTAAAACAAATTTTAAAAAAATAACCCAAATTCTAGACAGATAGCCGCCCCCCCCCACACACACACACAAATAAAAACAATATTCATAATAATGACGACAATAATACAGCTGTCAATTGAGGACAGCTAAATTTCCCTTATGTAATACAAGTTTGAAGGTTCTGTAGGTTCACTGCTGGTTGCCACGTGGAACTCAGTGTTGTTTTTAGAACTGCTCTGCCAGCAGCTCACACAGGCGCTTGGAGACTGTGTCCTTACTGCTGCGGAGCGTCAGGCGATACATCTGTGAGAGAGGGGAAAGAAGTTCAGTAGATGACAATGCACAAATGACACATGGCAGTTTTGACATGGAGTGGGGACATTAACATGGTACAGACACAGCGAGTATGCAACACTAGCACTGTACTGAGACAGGGAGGCAGACCGAGGTGCATTTTACCTGCTCGCCAGGCTTGAGTTGCAGCAAATACAGAGAAACAGACAGGTAGCAGTGAGAGCAGAATGTAATGAGATAAACTAGTGACCCTAATTTGCATGTGAGAAGAGCTCCATTTCGAGAGGGAAAAACCGCAAACAGTGACAAAGAGAGGATAACTGCGTGAGTGACAGAGTGAGAAGCCCACTAGCACAGACAGATACAGTGGTGTGTCGAGTATGAGAGACAGGGTGTAGGTTAATAGCTACCTGTGCCTGGGCGTTGGGCTCGAGTCTCAGCAAACAGCCCACCTGTTGGGCCTTGGTCTGGATGACTCCAGCACACACAAAGTTCTCTGGGTTTGGATCTACATTTTCCAGCAGAGCAGTCCCCAGCCCCAAGAGCTGAAAGACAGAACAGACAAAGATGTGCCAGGCAGTCAGGTGAAGGCACTATCAATCATTAACTTTGGAGTAGGTTTGCATTTTCCTAAAAGCAGAAGTATTAAATGTTCCATTCATTTGTAACAGAATTACAGAACCTCCCTACTTGGACATAAAGAGTCCAGAGAGAGAGCGAGAGATTTGACAATGCATAAACATTCACCAAACATGAAAGAGCTGAAATAGGGACTTGGCGAGCCAAGCCAGGCCTAACACAAGAGCTTTGACGGTCTCTCACTACTACTGTCAAACAAAACTCAGCAGAGCCATCTTTCACTTTCTCTATATGTAAATATGAACTAAGGACAAAACTTAATTCACGCTTTTTTTTTTAAACTTCTGTATCATTTATAAGGAGAGTCTTGGTCAAATTAAATACATATTAGTTAGCATTTGCAGTCTATTCTAATTGTTCATAACGTGCATTACACTGAGACACAAACAGGTCCTATGACAGAGGGTAGGCCTTGATGTTCACATGCAACTGCATTACCTTGGCTTTGAGTACCTCTGTATCCATTCCATGGTTAGCCTTAAAGATCTTCTGTGCTTCCTGCTGAGGGCTGAGAAGGAAGGGAGGGGGTTATGTGGACAAGTCATAAAAACAGCTCATGAAACATACAAAGAAAAAAAGGAAGCAACTCACAGGCTAAGCTGTTTCCAGCGCTGAAAGAAGTCCTGAGAGGCCATCTCTGTGGGCTGAAAGAACTTGTTGATGGTGACTGGAAGTTTCAGTGTTAGGTTCTGTAGAGCACCACCATACCTGAGATAGAGAGGACTCCTTAAACATACACTGCAGTGCATCCATGCCCGTGCTATTCTCTGGACTAAACATTTACACAATACACCACAAACCAAAGCCAGGCGAAAATGGTGCGCACCTGAACTTGATGTTGAGCAGTGGAGCGTCACTGAAGTCCGACAGACACTCGATGTTGATGACCTGCTGCACCTGCGCTCCGCCCTCAACTACAGGTTCCACAGGCTTGGTCTGGACGTTTAGCTGTGAGGGACTTGGTCAAGGGCTGCCTGACCACACTAGACTGCAAGGCCTCGATGAGCCAAAACACAGCTCATAGTGGAAGGACCAAGGGCTAGAAAACCAATTCATTCTAGCACTTCTCTACTATGTGGACAATGGAATCAACTTTCAGCATGGATGCCCTACCAACAGGTTTACATCCCAGCATAGCGGGTGCACCTTTGAGAATGGCATTTAAACTTAAATTGTTTCAGAATAAACTCCATCCATGAAAATGTTTAAGCTTTCACCCTAGGTATGAGTGACTTCCAAGCCATTTGACAACAACACAGAGTAAAGTGATTCGTCATTACAGCAACAGGACAGTTCCGTCTTTAGCACTATAAAAAACCAACATCACACCCCTATGTCAGTTCCTCCTTTTATAGTCAACATACAGCTGGGTGGTCATTTGAACCATATCAGTCAACTAAACTGGAAATACCATTTGCTGTTAAAGTAAGGCTAAAACATACACAGGGTATGCCTGTGGTTTACTTTCATCCTCAATAATATCTATAAATGTCAGCCTAAATGTCATTCAATATTCACACCGAACAATTGTTTCTAATGTTTGTATTTGAGAAAAGCAACACATAACAGACAAGATGCTAGGGTGTAACAGACAAGGTGTTACACCCTACACTGAGTCATACCAACGGTCGCCTACCATCTGCTGACTGTTAAGATAAAGAACAAATGTATATTTTGGATATGAGATGGCAGGTCCCCTGGGCTGCTGATAGTAGTGCTGAAACTGACAAACTGCACGGAGGTCTTATTGCCGTAGAACAGGTACATCCTTCCTGTGGTTGTGTTGGGGGGAGGAAGGGTGAACATTAATGCATTACCCATAGCTACCATGGTCGCTACCACTAATGGTAACGCATGACAAGGGAATTCACACAATGCTTTGGTTGAGCCATTTTACAATAAAAAACTCTTGTACATTGTAAGTTTGGAAGTACAATGTACCTTTCTCTCAGACACAAAACGACACGGCTTGTTTACTCATACTCCTCACTGCCCCACGCAAACATGTCCCTTCGCTTTTCCTTCTCAAATCAAAGTGCTCTTTTCAATGGGGAACTGGGCCAATAACCGCAAAAGTATGCTTTTTTCCCCCCTGTCAAACCCATGTCTTACGGAATAATTTTGTAGTCATTTAGGCATGGCTCATTATATTTGCAAAAAACCTGGGCAGAAAAAACCCCCCAAAAAATCTGCATGCAGGCCTCTTGTCAGATAAAATATAAATAATTCCTTAATTATTTTAAGGACCTGTGCAAATCCTGTGCATGTTAACAGTCCTGTAGACCCATGTGTACCCAATCAATTTTTTTGTCATCATCAACCATTTTTACAATGGTATCATTTCAAAGGATTGCCCAGTACCAAAACTAGACGGCGTAAAGGCAGTATACAAAAACATAACTCACCCAGGTTCTGCCTATACTCAGATTTGATCCCAATTTGTAGCAGCTGATTCTCAAAGAGCACCCCATTGTTCTTACACACAAACCTGCAGTGGCAGACAGAGGGAAATGAAGACACAAGTAGAGGGAAGATTGAAACAAGATAGGCAAGACCCAGATTGTATGTCAGCCAATGACTGGGCAACATATGGAGTACTTTTTTCTATGGCAACGGTTACTTCTTGGTTTGAATTTGTTTTAAAACAAAACAAAAACATGAAAATGGAGTACAGCAGAAAGACAAATGTACCATTTCTGACACCATCTACTTGTACATACACGTCATACTATGATGTAATTCATTACATCAAAACGGCCTCAGTCATTAGTATAAGAGCAAGCAGGCACATAATGTCACCTGAATTTAAGCTTTTATTACAAACAATGACATTAAACTGAAAAACACAGGACAAGTCACAGGTAGCGAAACAGCACGACAGAGATGGGTCTTCTACCACCGACCGAGGAAAAGAAGCAAATGGAGGGAGGGAGCTCTTACTTGTTCAGAAGCTCATCGGATTCAGGGAGAGGGGGAGCAGAATCCTCAGAGCCAAGAGAGGAGGAAGCCGGGCTGAGAGAGCAGAGGGATAAAGGTAAGGAAGGAGGATGGAAAAACAGATGGAGACGGGGTGAAGACAAAGTTGAAGAATAGAGGATGGGAGGTATAATTAGAATAGTTTGAGTGAAGAAAAACAAGAGTTTTAGTAGAGGAAAGGTTAAGAAACAGAATGGGCAAATGGAAAACAGAGAACAGGAAAAAAAAGGAAATTAGTCATGGTTAATATAAGCATTTGCAATTCACCTTGTTAAAATTATAAAGAGGGCCGCTGATTGTCACAAAACGGGACAACATACCTTGTAGACACGTCACGCACTATGTGCCATATGCCATTGACTACATGTTTCAAGTAATAATTAATTAAATTAATTACCCCTAGTATATCTGTGATTATACTTTAACTTCTGTAAAAGTACCAGCTAAAAAGTTAATTGTAACCGAAAGTGCAAATGTACACATCACAACACAAAGCAAACATCAACTGCATGCAACTATAAAGTAAAACAGATGTTTAAAGTATAAATCAGTATAATGCAACACTACTTTGGCCATTTCTATTTTTAAATAATAGTCTTAAACTCTGGCCTCTTACTCCAAATCACCAGGAGCTTCGACCAATAGGGAGTCGGAGCTCTCAGTGTGAGGTTCCAGATCTCTGTCAACGTCCAATCACAATCGAGGACAAGAGACAACCAAACCCAACAGAGAAAGAGAGAGAGAGAGAGAGATAAAAGGAAAGAACACAAAGATAGTCACATACACAGCAAGACCACAACACAAAGATCAAGAGAAAAAACAAATGAACTGACAGAAAGACAGAAAGAGAAAGGCTGACAGACAACCCTACATAGGCACAGGATTACTTGATCATGCAAATAAAAATGTAATCACTTCACTTCAGTGTCTAAACTTAAAATTGACAAATATAACTTTTAGTTTATAGGTAACAAATACTGGCGCCATACCTGAGAAAGCCGTCGTCATTCACCCCAGAAGAAGGAGCGGTAGGTCCTGCCTCTGAAAACACATCAACCAATAGGCTGCCAGCACTGGGAGCAACAGAGCCAATAGGAGCCGTCGAGCGCAGGCCCAGCAGGTCGGCTGAGGGGGATGGGGTGGACTGAGATAGAGAGAAGAAACATACCCGTCAAGCTTTTCCCTCCGGGCCCCTCCTCCTCCTCAGTAAGGTAAGACAGCAGATTAGTTTGCCACTTACAGCATTGGAGGCAGCAGCAGAGGCGTCGGCCCCCCTGTCTCCTCCTCCATTTAGCTCCCCGGCCTCCCTCTTCCCATCCTCCAGATCAGCAACCGATACTGCTCCCGGTCCCTTCTTCTTCTTCAGTTTAGCCAGGATGGACGACTCCCTCTCCGGAAAGGGGGGCATCTCTTCTAGGACTGTGGCCTGCAGGAGAGGCAACGAGGGTGACAGCATCAGTACTGGCCACTAGCATGGATCTGATGCCACGCCGCTATGTCGCCGCCCCTCACCAGGACGTCGGTGCTGGCGATGGAGGAGAGTTTGAGGTACTCCACGGCACGCTGCTGGAGTTCCACGTCCGAGTTGCGAATCTGGCTATCGGAGCGCAGCACCTCCTGGATGGTGGGCTTGGTCTCGGGGAACAGGTTGATGAATTTGATGTAAGCGGAGAGCAGTAGGGCGCGGGTGGGCACCGAGCACAAGTGGAACTTGGAGTGCAGCAGGTTAAACTGGACGAGGGGGCTGCAGAGAGAGAGAGGCGTGGTGAAGCGTCTCACTGGCAGCAAGCCGTTCCTGAGGATGTTTGAGAGAAAGGGCATTGCAAAGCCTGGCCTACCTGGAGCGGGGGTCCCCGGCAATCAGGTTCCCAAACTCCCCCAGAATGTACCCTCCCACCTTCACCATGTTCTCGTGACATGCGGGGGCTTGTAGGGCCTGGGAGGCAGGAACAGACAATTATTCAACCGCCCCATGCTGGTACTTTATAATTACTAATTACACTACTTCTATGAATAAAGAATGGATTTAGTTGGGAGCCAGTTCCCAGTCAAGACAGTTTCCAATGCAGACAGGCAGTCCAGCCTGTGTGCGATAATGTACAACTCTCTGAGCTCAAAACACTATCCTTTAGATAAAGAATAAAAAGAAAACAACCATGATGTACCTCAAACACCGTCTTGGCGGCGTAGCCCTGCACGTCGTCTCTGTTGATGACGATCTGGATGACCCTGTACCAGACCTCCTCGCTGACGTAGTCCCCCGCAATGCGGATCAGGTTCAGGATAGTGTCCACGTACCAGGAGTAATCCACTGCATACTTCTCTGCCAGGATGGCCACCTTTAAAACCTGCACAGTGAAAAATGTTGTGCTTTAAAACAACGCACTGTCCAGGTGTTTCACATGGCAGTGAAGAGGTGCCAGTGGGGGGAAACACTGTCAACACAACACTGATAGGCTGACATTAGCCTTTATCTGCACATCAAGATAAACAACAAACGGAACCTACAGCAGAGTGATGAGTGGGTACGCAGCGGAGCAGCAAACTTCAAACACACAACAGGGTCAGTAGGGAAGAGGGGAGACAGAAACAGAGTAGAAGACACACCATCTCCTCCCTGATGGAGTAGTCTGCGTTCTCCAAATAGCTCAACATCTCCGCCACAATCTGCTTGGAATTGCTGCGGTCACACATTGCGTAGAGGAGATCTGCAGCCCTCTGTCTCACACTCACGTCCCTCTCCGTCTGCAGAATGGGAAACACAGCGCCCCCCCACCTTCAAACATTCTGGGTTTAACATGGCAGCTATGAATTGATTGAGCAGGTTCTAACTGTTGTAGATGATGTGTGTTATTAGCCATAAATTCCAGAGTTTGATATAAAATAAATGTAACTTACAGGGAGAAATATGCTTACAAACATATGTACATCCTTTGCAAGTCAGTATCTGTTGAATGTTTTTCTAGCGATATTTCATCACGTGGCAAACTGAAAGATGTCAAGTTACACAGACACACACCTTGAGGGCATTAATCACAGTCTCGATGTGTGTCTTGACCGCCTCGTGGGAGAACTCGGAGCTGGCCAGCGTGCACATGCTCTCCAGGGCCAGGTAGCGCAGGTTGGTCTCACGGTGCTGCAGGAACTGCCCCAGCTGGTTGCAGGCACGCACCAGAAGGTTGGGTTCACTGGGGTGAGAGACAAAGAAAGGTAAAACAGATGGGAAGATGGAGAGGTAAAGAAGACAGGATTGGGCAGAAGTGAGTAAGAGCCATTTGTTAAATGTATAAATTAAACATACATTTATTTTGCCGTTTTACTTTTTTAAAACCATTATAACTTTGTTTAGGACATCCCAATGCATCAACCTTACCTGTCATAGTGAATGATGAGAGAGATGGCCTCAAACAGTATGGCATTCTTAGCATTAGAGTGCTGCACCTTCTTGGACTTTGGTGGTTCCTGGGCCTTGTTAAGGATGGTCTCCAAGCACTCAACCAGCCTACCCTTCACAGCACCATCCTCAGGCGGCGGGTAGCACTGCAGCAGCCGCAAAAGTTTACAGGACAGCCAGGGAGCCGGAACAAAGTAGTATGTGTAGTCCTGAAGGTCTGTTGAGGCCGATGACACAATCTGAGAGACAGAGAAAGAATGAAAATTGGACCCACCATTCACTATAGTAAAAGCACGTTATCCCCTTGCACAAGAAGATGGTCATGGGGAAAGGCGGTTCCCATGTCACCATGACAACACACTGCAGAGCGAGAGGCGAGAAAGCTGAAGTGGTCTGAGAAGACACAGAGACTTACCCTGCTCAGCCGCGACACGGCCAGAGACACACAAGTCTTGAACTCGTCTGGGTTCTTCTGGCTTAGACAGGTGATGAGGGAGATAGCCGCAGTCACTACTCCCTGAGACACACCGAGGATTAAATCAGTAGACAGAGAACCGTTAAATTTGCCACATATACAGAGATGTTACTTTTACACATTCTTCTAATTATTGACGAGTGTGTCATTTTCAAATATTTTGCATATAACATTCAAACGCTATATATTGACCAACTTGTGACGCTACCTCAATGAATCTCATTTGTTTTTTAGACTCTCAGCAAGTCATTTTTAAATAAATATATTTTTGGAACACAGGACCTTGTTTGGCTAACCTGGCTCTAAAGCATTTACATTTTCTTAATTCTGGCTGTCATACAACAAAAATATGACTTATGTAGGCAGGATTGTGGCGATTATGATTATGACCATGTGCATTAAAAGGATTGGCCACTGCACTGCTCTGGTTGCTGGGTATATACACCACTCACTCAGCATATACACTGAGAAGTGGGAGGAGAATGTCAGCAGTCCCTCACCATGTGTTGGTCATTCAGCAGATGTACCACTCTGGAGGTCCACTCGCCCATCAGCACCAGGTCAGGGGAGGTCTTGTATAGGCGCAGCAAACAGAGGGCTGCAGATTGCTTCACGCTGTCCATCGTGTCCCTGTCAATCATCAGCAAAGTTGCTCGTGAAGATATTCCTCATCAGGCACATGCTGGTCAGTGAACTGCTTCAAAATTGTGTGAGTAACACTGGTCGTAGAGTACACAGACTGCATTTTGCAGTCCAGTTCCATTAAAAAACTGTCAGTGTCAACAGCATACTGTAGAGTGAGAGACGCAAACCCTGTTCAAATTCTCAGAACAGAATTGTGAGTAAATTACTTGCCAGTATTGATATGCGTAGTACTTCAAAGACAACACTAAAACATTAACCAAGAAATTTTAAAACCCTAGACACATATGCATGCGGAAAGCCCTCGGAACTCACCCGGCCACTAGGATACGAGGGATTTCACTGGCAAAGGCCTCGGCCATCTCCCTGCTACCCACATTGGCAATGCAATGTAGGGCAAGACACATGAACGTAGGATTCCTGCTGGCGAGGTCATTCTTAATGGCATTGTTGATCAGACGGATCAGCTCGCTGTTGCTATTCACGAGCACTGAGATGAACAGGTAACCCTGCATGAGAGGCAAAGAGCGAGATGTACACAGCATAGACGAATGCAAACATGCTAACTATACCAGCTTTACTGACAAGAAAAGTCGATTAGAGAGGGAGGTTACCGCAGGGTACAAACTGACTATTCTGTGATTCACTTACAGAATGAGTGAGTCTGTCAAAAAAATTTCATAAAAGAGAGATAACTAGGATGTTCCGACCTTATAGAGATCAATTTTCACGAAATGACTGAACTCGTAGGTCCTGTGTCAATGTATCACCACTGTGGTTTTCACCAACAGCCAGGACAACACTGAAGTAATCTTCATCATCACGTTATTTAACTTGACAGAGGGTGAAGATGGAAGTTATTGTCATATGAGAAAATCCTATTTGACAGCTCTTTATAAAAAGTGCACGCTAGCCTGAGGACAGAATCTCCACTGAAGAGAAAATCACCCCCAGATACATACTCTGTATACAATTATATAAGTTATCCCTGGGAGTGCACGGATATTACACAGAGTTGGGAGGTTGACATAAAAGGTAGGTCAGCCCATTGTCATTTGGTAATAAAGAAAGGCAGTCTTAACAGACTGAAAGGTCTGAAGAGGAAAGACAATACAACAAACTGTCACTGCAACAATCCTTACTTAAACAAAAACTGAACTGACTATTCCCACAGGATGTGAGTGGGAGTAAGGCAACCACTACAATTACTGCAAGAGTCTGACAAGCACTGACGTCTGACGTCACGGTCAGACGCACGGCATCATTCTACACAGTTCAGCAAAAACACATGGAGATATAGAGAGACAAACCAAGAAAATAAGTAAAATACGACACAATCAGGCCACAACATTAGGGCATTGCTGCACTAATGGGGGGATTCTGAGAATTTTTTTTTTTTTTTTTTTTTAATCAATCAGAGACAGAATTACAGTACATTTAAAAAAGGAATCGTTTCCCACTCACTATCTGCTTCTCTGTGTACTTGTTGGAACTTAGCAGGTTGACAGCCTCCATGTGGCCAAAGTCAATGTCATGGCCAAGCAGAAAGATGAACAGCAACTTGCAGACATACTTCTTCTTGCTGTAGCCATCCAACGCCTTGTCCCCTTTAAATTTGGAGCGGATATTGGCTAGCTCCTTGTTAATTCGCTTGATCTCGGCCTCCTTACTCTTACCTGGCAGGAGAATTAAAAGAGAGTAGACAACACAGCTAAAATGTTAGCCAAGGCAAACAGAAGACAGTGTAAGATGTGAGTAATTGAGAGCCAAGGAGGAAATAAAGTGTATGAGTGAGAGCAAGAGTACAGAATGGGATGAGACATTTAAAGATACAGCTTAGCATTTTGCCTTTGGAGTTGCTTTCCCTTCAAATACCAGAAGATTTGCACTGAATGCATCTGGCCTCAATGGCCATGAAAGTGACTACGTATAAAAGTCCATTTTAAGTGTAAATGGGTTGGGTGAAAACTGGAATGGATGACAACCGAAGAGAGAGTGAGAGAGAAATGGACTAGGATGAGAATAAAGAATACAAGAGGAAGTGTTAGAAGAGAGCACAGGGAGTGAAAGGTGTGGATATTAAACAAGAAGGACAGTAAGGGTTAAACAAGGTTGGTTGACCATAAAAGACTTGAGCCATAGGAGAAGTAAGGAAGTGTAGAAATGGATCAGAGGCCAAAGTGAAAGGTGTCACGTGAAAAGGGTGGACAATAAGGGAAAACAGGAAAGGGAATTTTAAAACCTATTGGGTGAAGAATGAAATAAGAACACCGGAAGGGAATGGGAAGAAGAGAATAGGAACTTGGGCAAAGATATGTATACATGTAAATTCAAGGCTGGTAAAAAACCTGCATGAATATATATTCCAGCATTGACCTAAATGTAAATGAATGGGTGAAAAAACAATACAAGCCGCAAGAATGAGCACCGTCTATGTGTTTATGGGACACTTGGCTGACTAAGCCAATTTTACAAAGCAATACATGTTTTGCTAATTTCAGGGGCACTTGGAAGATCTGCAGAGGGGCTGTACCATAACCGTACAGACAAACACAAAACCACAGAAGATCTCTGACTGAGATCCTCCATGATGGAGAAATAGGAGAAAGCCATAAAAATAATTTTTTCTTCCAAAAATGTACATCTTATCTTAATATTCACTATATTCTGATTTATACTGAATCTGGCCAAAAGGACCAGTCTGTTTTTTAAGACAGTAAATTTATATATAGATGTGATTTCCTGCATAATTATCTTGCCGGCTATTTCTTACAAGCTGGATTACAGCGGATACATGAATATAACTTTACACAAAAGAAAATCGGATTGAAAACTTTAGACTATCACACCGACAGTCTTAATTTAATACATATATTATGGATAGAAATAGATTGCTGTAGCCCGACATACTTGGATCATTACACTTGAAACCCCAACAATATCCCGCATTCTTAGGCGGCCTAATACATAACACCTAACAGCAACTACATGCATACAGTAAGCAACAACACTTGTAAGGCACAAAGATAGCTGTATGACTTCCGACTTGCCATCAAATTTTGTTCAGTTTTTTTAAGAAATGCAATTAAACAACGAATAATATAATTAAGAACAAACCCAGGTAACATCGATGTTTTTAAACGACTCAATAGCCGACAAGGCGAGAATACAATGTATACAAGACTAATTAGCTATCTCAATAACAAAGTATCGAGACTTACAATTCCGTATGTCCGAAATGAACACCGCTAATCCCCGCATTCCATCTCCTTTGGATACAGCCGGCATTTTTGGTTCGTTTCTCTCAACACCAAACACAGAATATTTTAGCTTTCCAGTTAACTCGGTTGACTTTACGGTAGTGGTTAGCTAGATAACTGGCTTATATTGCCAATTCTTGTACTTGTCAGCCAAACTAGAAGAAAGATTCAGAATATATCCAGTTTTGGGTAGCTAGCTGGCTGGCTATGTAAGAAACTTACGTAGAGGGTTTCCGCTATTCATTCAAAACTACCGTTAGCTAGCAATGTTGACCAATACAATGCATTTGCTAGCGTTAATATAGTGTCCGTAATGCAATATATTTAGCTAATCGTAGCTTTAATAAAAAAAGAGATCGGTCAAAGTATATCAATAAGCGATCGTCCTATGTCATAAAGAATCAATCTCACACATCGGCTATCTAGCTCTGTGTGGCTAGCCTATCGTTCTTTACGGTCGACGCTAGCTAGCAGGCTAGCCAGCTATATTAAATGTTGAAATACATCACCCAAATGCCCGTGAACAAAGCGCAAAAACATATTCTTCTTAAGCCTGTCTGGTTCAGCTATTTTCCCAAGTTAAAAACGTAATGTTCCGCCTATAACTTAAGTGGCTATTATTATCGCTAATTAGACGATATGATGGGACTCGTGACCAAGAAACCTGCTAGGACACTTCCCACACGACTCGCGCTGAGACCATTGGGCTCTCCGACCTCCCAGCACCACATGAAATAGTGATTGGTGGAAAGATATACTCATATGACGAATAGCCATCTTCTGTGAGAGTATTCATTTATTTTTCTATCTATAATAGTATTAATCTATACATTTTTTCTATTGACTTCTCGATCGAGTGTATATTAACGGTTATATAAAACTTAGATATTTCACATTCACTACGGCTATGGACAGATGTATAATTTGGCTTGATAAAAATATGGGTTAAGATAGCTTTAAACCTTAATGTACCTAGATAACTTGCTCTAGATAACCTTTTTATTGTCAGTAAAATGAGATAAACCGTGAGATATCAATGATCTTATTGTAGTTGTAATTCTGTTCTGTATCGGTTGCGTTTCTTCATAGATATATGGTAACAAATGTATGCCAGTGAGTAATAAAAAAAGTGTAAGGAACCAGTGAATACAAGGCTGCCCTTGTAAGGTTTGTCCGTTTGTGAAATCAATAATCTTATATATTCTTTGTTGTCCGTATATCTAACTAAATTCATTTTTTAACCCAAAAAAAAGCAGATAACTTGATAATATATCTTAGCCAGGAGTGAGCTTTTTGTCTAGACAAGAAAAAATATAACGTGCAGATGTTTCTTTCTGTTGTAATGTACCATTCAGCACACAATTGCAGATCAAGATGTTTAACGTTGAACCGTTGTTGAAATCTAAAAATGCGGCTTGTTACTTGTTGCAATTGATACAATGTAAATGTCAGGTTAAGATGAAAAAAATAGTAACAATTGTATAATAATAATATCGAGTCATCTTATTGGTGGCTTGTCAGAGTGGGCAGAACCGACCTTAAAATATTCGTGGGCGTGTTTTAATGAGAAACAACTACTTCAACCAATTGCTGCCATTTGTAATGACTTCCTTTGCCTAATTTTGTGGCGGAAGGGCTGGTTACTGCTGTCATTTAAGAGAAATGTGATAGAAGTAAATGCAATCGCAGCTGGTTGTTCAGGGTTTAAGGCGGGTTTTCACCCACTGAGTTAATCGCGTGTGTTGTGTGCGTCAAGAAGTAGATGCGCAATTGAAATGGCGGAGACCACAGACAGGATGGAGGTAAGTAAAGCATAAATGGCTTGGTACCTGTTTATATAAATAGATTTAAACCATAACTCTCTGAGGTACGAAATATGACGTTATCAATAAAACTTGTGATATGCTCCTCGTTGTCATGGCCGAATGAATAGGTTTTTTTTAAAGGAAGCGTTTTAAGCAAGTTGGCTTTATAGCTTGCGAATACAAAGCATCCATTTTAGTAGATGACTAACCCATCAATACTCTTTCATTTGGCTTCACGTCAAGTCGTTTGCAGATGAACTTGTAACGGAAACATAAGCCATATGTAAACATAGTTATTGTTTCCTATATTCAGTCTGTTCTCTGGCCATAGAGGTTCAGTCAGTTATTCCTTGAAAACGTTTCTGGTACGCACCATTAAAGCACGTTAACGTTAGCTTACCGCATGGCTGCTATTTTATACACCAGGTAAAGCTCGTTAAGTAGCGTTAGAGAGCAGTTTCAATATAAAGAAAAAGTAAGTTTATGCTGATAATAGCCAAGTAGTAGAAAAACGCTACATGCATTTGTCTTAGGGTTAATTGTGATATATCCGAGTTCGCGCGTTAACTTTTTGCATCTTACTAAACAACGTCTCAGTTTGATATGTGTGGTTCCTTGTATGCTGAGAATGGTAATGGATTTACAATTCCGGCGGGGGAGTAAAAAGACCCACGGCCAGGGTAGCCTTTCTGAAACGGGTTGCTGTTGTTTTTAAGATGTTAAGCCTTTTTATCATTTGTGTGCAATCCATCATGTTGATTTTAGTTTAGGTGTTAATTCTGCATTTATTTATTTTTGCATTGAATAACAAATGAATAAATAACCTGTGGCCTTACCCTTGTCAGTGCACTGAGCTGGCTGGAGGGTGACTGGCTTGTGCTCATCTTGTTTATTATGTTTTCTTTGAGAGGTGCCTCAGGGGGAAAGTTCAGCAAAGCCTTCAGCTGAAGACATGACCTCCAAGGATTATTACTTTGACTCGTATGCCCATTTTGGCATCCATGAGGTACTTCTCTCACTTGTGCTTATGTAGGACAGTTTCTTGTCTGCATATGTCCAACTAGAAGTCATAATAAGGCCCTTTCACTTTCCATGGTGTTTTTTATATATGGTTTACATTCTGTCATACAGCTCCCCAATGTCCTACTTTATTTAATGTTCTCACATTTAATCATTTCCTTTCTTTCTTTGTTTGTTTTGTAGGAGATGCTGAAAGATGAAGTCCGCACGCTTACCTACCGAAACTCTATGTTCCACAACAAACACTTGTTCAAGGACAAGGTTGTGCTTGATGTCGGCAGTGGAACAGGAATCCTCTGTATGTTTGCTGCTAAGGCTGGGGCCAAGAAAGTAATTGGAGTAAGTCTGATCCTTGGCTTGACCCATGTTCAGTTATTTTACCTTAACATGTGAGCCCCCAAATCACTGGCGCATTATCTGCCCATCTCTATTCATTGTTTGTATGAGCTCTTTGGTGTTGAACGATATGATGTGAGAATCTCATCACTAACGCAATCTTAATTAAAATCCCTTCCCCACAGATAGAGTGCAGTAGTATATCAGACTATGCCGTGAAGATAGTCAAGGCCAACAAGCTGGACCACAGTAAGTATTCATGCCATGATTCAAATGTCCTCCACTTTGCTTCTTCCTTGACGGTATCCTTGGATAAAAGTTCCCACTCCCAGTTAATGTTGATAACCTCCAGTGTTTTGTCTATGTAGTAAAATCCATAACGGCCTGCACTGCTAATGTTTTCATCAGTTGTGACCATCATCAAGGGCAAGGTGGAGGAGGTGGAGCTGCCTGTGAAAGACGTGGACATCATCATCTCTGAATGGATGGGTTACTGCCTCTTCTACGAGTCCATGCTGAACACAGTCATTTATGCCCGTGACAAGTGGCTGGTCAGTTGATTATGGTTTCTTTGAACATGACACATGCACTGGGTCTCTGTAATGAGCTATTGACAATGGTTCAGCATTTGTGCTGTGGGATGCTAGTCGCACATAGCAAGTGGAAAATGTTCTTAGAATAGCAAGTTTATCTAAGTGAGGCTCACCCTTCTTCCTGCAGAAACCTGACGGATTGATATTTCCTGACAGAGCCACATTGTATGTCACAGCCATTGAGGACAGGCAGTACAAGGACTACAAAATTCACTGTAAGGGAGTCTTCTTCTAGACAAGTTTTCAATTTTTTAAAAGCATGTTAATATCTTAATATATTATTCGCTTTTAATACTACTCCTCTTGCTCTCTTAGGGTGGGAGAACGTATACGGGTTTGACATGTCCTGCATTAAGGAGGTTGCAATCAAAGAGCCACTGGTGGATGTGGTGGATCCCAAACAACTAGTCAGCAGTGCTTGCCTCATCAAGGTTAGATTTCCTGACTAAGGAGAGCGGGAGATTTCCTGTTGGTCCGAACATCCCATTCATGCTTTTAGTTGTGCTTAATTGTTCAAAATGGAACGAGCTAGTAGAATTTTGTCCTAGTTATGATTTGATGCACTTACAATGCAAGGCTAGGATCATGCATGCTCCCTAGATATTTTTTAGCAAGCAGTTCTTAACCACTTATTGGTGAGATTAGGAGACATTTGACTGCTAAAAACCTTCTGATGAGTTAACTGAAAATTAACAATATGGTGGGTAAGTGACTTAATTGTAGTCACAGCCTTAGTTGTCGTTGGCACTAAAACTGAGTGGTTTATACAGTCCGAAGATGTGTTCTATTCAGTTTTCTTATGGAGTACTGGCAGGAGTTTGAATTGGACATGTAATTTGTGTTTGTGAGCATGGGCATGTTTTGTGTAGGTCATTCACCCTCCTGTCTTTCTTTCTCAGGAGGTGGACATCTATACTGTGAAAATCGAGGACCTGTCCTTCACTTCGCCCTTCTGCCTGCAGGTGAAAAGGAATGATTATATCCATGCGTTGGTAACATACTTCAACATCGAATTTACCCGCTGCCACAAAAGAACCGGATTCTCTACCAGTGAGTGTGCCTGCAGTGACATGAACATCACAGCGCATCAGAAGTGTCATTGCTTAGTGTGTTTTAGATCTGTTTGCTGAAAGTAACTATTCATTATTATGGCACATTTCAGATGTGTAACCTGGTCTGGCTAAATGTAACAGACCTCTGATCTGACCTGTTTTCCTGAAATTACCCAATTGGTGTGTTAAGTGTGTGATGATCCTTTAACCTATTCACCTCTTCAGGCCCTGAGTCTCCGTACACCCACTGGAAGCAGACGGTGTTTTACCTCGATGACTATCTAACAGTCAAGACGGGAGAGGAGATATTTGGCACAATTAACATGAAACCAAATGTCAAGAACAATGTAAGCTTTTGCTATTCTTCCTTCCTTACAATTTCCCACAAAATTGACTTGTCTTTCTAGCCTCGTGGTAACTGGACTACAGTTGACTGCAGGTTTACTAGCTGGAATCTTAATGAGTGACCAGTCTGTAGTAAAACCTACTACTGCTGTCGGGCCATCTCCATGAATGTCCAAAAAAATCTTGTCCCTTGCTTGCGTGCCATGTAAGGAGTCATTGAAGTGCTGTGCTCTGTGACGCGGTTACACGTACATTATCCTTTTTTGTTTGTTTTTAATATTTCTCCCTCTTTAGCGGGACCTGGACTTCACTGTGGATATCGATTTCAAGGGTCAACTCTGTGAAGTGTCAAGAACATCTGAATACAGGATGCGCTAGCTACAGGAAGGAGCTCTGGGGTCCATCTGTGTGCCAGTTAGGTTTTTACAGAAGCCGTGACACTTGTTTGCAAAATTTTAAGGATATCCCGTTTTTTGTTTTTTTTGGTGAAATATTTAGTTTGATTTTAAAGTTTTGTTTTGTGACTGTCCATGGCAACGTCATTGTGCAGTGGTCACATGGAATGCGTTTTACATGTGCTCTGCCCTCTCACATTCTGAAGGCTATTATATCACCCAACTCAACAGAGCAGTCATTATAATGATTATAGTTATTAGTACAGCACACATACTGACCCCTAGCTCCCCTCACCTGTTTATGCTATGTAAAGAGAACCTCTTGTTCTGTCTCCATTGTAATTTGTCATAGGAGACTAATGTGGCAGCCCCCCCCCCTTTCTGAAGATGCACTTCCTCCCTTTATTCTATCCTTTTCTTTATTTTATGTCTGCCATTATTGAATTTTGAATTCCATTGAACTATAGGTCATGACTTTCCCAATGACAGATGTGGTGATTCACGTGAATTCTGACTGGTGTAAATGTTCCATCACAAGACTGTTCAGTGTGAATTTCTTTAGTTTATACTTCTTGCAGAGGTCACAGAAGCTCTTCATCAAATGTCACACAATATCACATCGCTGTTGTCGTTCTATATGGCATTAGTCTTTTAACATTTAAGATAAATTGATGTTTGTGTGGTATTCAGTGATGTGATACTTGGTGTTATTTATATGAAGAGAACTGGGGAGCTGTAACTAAGTTTTGGTTCTGTGAAGAACGTGTAGACTGTCACTTTTTACCAGGTTACTTCGAATTATTTCACAATGTTGGTCAGAATTCATTGCTAACGCTGCTGGCCCTCTCCACCAGCTGGAGGAAAGGAATAGTAGAATACTAGTTAATCTTTAAAGTGAAGTTGGCTAGTATTGCTGGTTTAACTGACTATTAGAGGGTTAAAGGGTACAGTTCATGAAATGAATGTGCAGGCCAGTCGAGTTTCAAAGGCCAGATAGGACCCATTCTTACGTTTAGTTCAGTACTGGGACTATTGCTTCGAGTGCACAGATTTGGCCTGTATGTATTCTAGTGGGTGGGGTCAACAGTCCCATGGGTGCAGGCCATGAGTGTGAGGTGTACTGTGAAGTGGATGTTTTTATGGGTTTTGTTTTTTTGGTTTGCCTTTGCTCCGTTTTTATAATAAAACAATGAGGAAATTGGTTGGTCTTGGCTTGTTTATTATACATACCTGTGTGAAGTTGCATGCTTTACCCATTCCACGCTGGCCTAAATGATCAGCACATCCTTTCTGAACTCTTAATACCTTGTGTGAATAAAATTTTAATTTTAATATTATTTTGCTGCTGGTTCTGGTTGTGCCCTTCAGAATGTAATTATTCAGGTGATAAGTGTTAAAGGCTAGCATTTATTTGTAATGGGCTTCCCACAGTGTCCTGGTAGCTATTCTGCATAACCTTTTGGAAGTAAATCCACACCCCTTGTATTAGTGGACAATCAAGCCGCAAGGCTGCGTTATATAAGATGTTCCACTGCTACAGGCGTCAACATACTTTTGCATTATGTTTGTGTATTACGGTGCAAGTCACGGACTAGGCCTGTCTCATGAATTAATATGCGCATGGCTACAGTTGTACAGAATGATAGTGTGCTGACTGTGATTAGGTATTACTTTTATCACATAGAAGTGACTAAATTACCATTTGTTTTTTAAAAGGTACTGAGCTCACAACACTTGTTTTGCAAGATGGAATTTTATTGTAATTTTTGTAAAGTAGTCCTATATTTAATATTACTTTCTAAGAAGATACTAGACAACCTGTATTCATACTAATATTTCAGCAATAATTTAAGTGAATATAGCTATCTCATGATCCTTAACATTATACATATGGCTTGGAATAAACAATTTGTCAGTTTTTTTTAGTTATGAGAAATTATTGTAGATATTTGTTTCCTTCAGTGGTTTACACAAACAGAATAATTGCAAAATAGATTCAATATTTAAATTATGGTTTCACAATCTTGAGACAACTATTTTAAGGTTTAGCCTCAGGTTAAATCCAGATCTATGAAAATTCAAAATCTAATGTTATGGTAAACCTCTTTTTTGACAACCCCACCACCCATTGCATCACAGTCTATTTTGGTTATGCATTATGATGTGCAGGGACAAAAAAAGTTTTGGTTCTTT
>JAOVYW010000039.1:1293755-1317634 GCA_025775045.1 Hiodon tergisus
TAGTGATTTTTGATGCCCAGCTCCTCATATTGAAACACTATGAGAGATGTGTTCACCTGGAAGCAGTCTGTGCTATTTGTTCACCTGGAAGCAGTCTGTGCTATTGGAGTTGTGCTGTTTGCAATGTGGAGTTCTCACTTGACTTGTTTTACCATCTTGGTGGTTGCCCATTAACCAATGCTACCTGCTTGATTAACTGGGAAGGGCCTCTCTTCACCATTTAACCAGTTGTGGGTAGAGAGACCACCCATTATCTGGTCTTTATACTGACAATGCCTTGTTCTTTCAATTTGTGAGTGTTTAAGTCCCGAGAGATAAGTATCCAAAAACTCCACACAATTCGAGGCATTTGAAACTTCTTCCACAAATATTTATTTTCTTATTTTAAATCTAACATTTGTGTTTGGCCAAAGATGAAAACACAAACTGGGTAGATTGGGACAAACTACTCCATTAATGGTAGGTATGGTAGAAACGCTGCCTGTATATCAGTTATTTATTTATGTAGGCGCTTTGTGGGGTCAAAATCCAGGGCTATAGGGACACAGTGTGAGAGTTAAACATTATGCATTGAATTCGAGATCCAGTTCTGTCTGGTCCAATCCAGTAGCATATTATGGGAATAAATGTGGATGACATTTTGGCCTAATGGTAATTTAATTAAAAGTGTCAGAGTCTTACTGAATCATAGTTGAATATTAAAACCTACAACTAGGAACATTGCATGTCAAGAAGGTCTTTGTCTCAAGGTACAGGAGGCTGGTTCAATTTTGTGGACTAACTAGGCATTACTTACCAGCTACTGCAACTCCGAGTGGTAACACATGGTCATTGCTCATCTCATTCTTTCAGGTAGCCTGAATACGTAAATATATATATTGTGTGAAATACAAAGTTATTCGAAACTGATCAAAGATAAATGTAAGAAGAGTGTGTCATGGAATAAGTGCCGGAATATAGAATTTTCATCTATCGTAAGGGAGAAGCAATTGGTCACAGGTGTGTTTGCCACTTAAGAGTAACCCCCTCCCCCCACGTTCAGGGACTAGTTGCGAAGGCAGCGGTAAGGAAAACAACGCTACGCGGTATTTTTTATTTTATTTTCAGGATTGCCTTTACTTTCTGTTTCTTGTTTTTCTTCTTTTTTTTTTTTACACGGTTGAAAACACATTTCGTTTCTAAATTAAAAAGCAGACGATTAAAAATAGTTTCTGGAATAAGGTCTAATTCGCAAGATCTAAGAAGATCTAGCTTGAGTTTAATGCAAAACTTTAGCAAGTTTAGTTTAATGCGAAGTAGTTGAAACTAATAAAATCTGTTTCAGTTTTGTTTAATATTAGAAAGCTCTTAACAGTGCCATTACGGGTTATTGTAATTGATATGTTTTTATTTTTGTGTTTGCAGTTAATTTCTTAGACTTATCATTTCACTAATGACGGTGAATCCTATAGGGCTCCGCTTTTCAACAAGTTTCGGCAAGCAAAGAGATGTTCAAGTTTACCAACGTCTGTTGGGATACCCTTGTCTGTGTAGTAATGTTAAACAAATGCGCCCCTGCTTGTCATTGAGGTCGTTTTCAGCTTTCAAAATGAACATTCTCACCGTGAACCCATTGACCTTGAGCCTGCGCCCAACCTGTCTCCTGGTCATATGCACATAGTTAGGCTATTTAGCAGCGCTGCGGCTGTAAAGCCATCTGTTTTTCACGGTTAGTCTTTAGGGCTGTAGGGCGTGTAAAAATAATTTGATGCACAGGATGGATCTTGTTGGTGTATTACTGTTTGAATTATAATGTTCCAGACATCTGTCCATTCATTAAGGCGTTCAGAATTATGAACTCCATTTACGTTTTAACAGAACGATGGCGTATTTATCTGGACAGAGCTACAGTGGGAGACAACCACATTCTTTCAACTTAACCGACATCCTTTATAACTTGACAAATCTGTAATTTTTTGGAAGTTCAGTTACTGAATTACATGGGAACCGCAATGACACCCCTTGAAGTTTCAGTTGGTCAGTTGTAATGCGATCGATCCCTCTAGGGTACACAATTGGAATGTAGTCCATTGCTTGGGCAATGATCACGGATGCCCAGTAGGTGGCACATTTTCCAACTTGGTGAGGTGATTTGTACTCTGCATTGAGATCAAAAAGTCGAGTGCCGAGGAAGTCCTTTTATACTTCTCGCCAACAATGCTAGTTCTGACGGTGTCTTTTTGCAGCGTGGTTTAGATTCAGATTTCAGAATCCCAGGCAAAAAGCCTGACCCTGTTCTCAGAGGCAAAGTAAGGAAAGTTGTTAGGGATTCACTCTGGCTTCTATGTGTGGGGTAGGGTGTGGTGGTTTTAAAAATTATATTCCCCTTTCCCTCTCTGAAGTTTGTTGTTCTTGCTGACATGTCGCCTCTGGCCACTCACATTTTTCAGTTCCTGACAAGTGCCCTCATTTGTGCGCACACTCCCTCCCTTGTCCCCTCCCACCAACTCTCCCTCTAATGCTCTCTTCTCCCCCGGCTTGCACATGCACGCAGACACACTACGAAAATGTCTGACTCTGAGAACACACCCGCTGCTCAGGCCGAGGCTCCCGTCCCTGCACAGTGTCAGGTCATCAAGGCTGATCTGGACAAATGGTGAGTGTGACCCTTGTTTGGGGATGCCTTTTCCAGTTCCTTTATGGACTCTCCATACCAGATGCGTCTTTAAATGTCTGTCCTGTAGTTGGCCTATGGCAGTGGACCTCTCTAGATGTAACCTGCTGCAGCGAACATTACATGATTCTCAAAGGCTAGGTTGCTAATGTGTTAACCTCTGACATGTCTGATAAAACGGTGGTAGAAGGGCTGTGTACACATTGAAGAATTGTCCTGTGTGATGGGGAGGGATGAGAATGGAGACTGGTGGTCCTATAAAAGGCAGTTGCATGCTGTTATAAGGGGGTGGGTGTGACGTTAACTGAACATGCATGCTTGATTTGGCTTGTGGAATTTGCCGGTCTTGATCTCTATGTCCCTTGCTTCATCAATGCTCAGAATATTTCTGTTGTGTGGTGCACCATAGTGTGTGACAGTTTAGTTCTCTAGCTTGTTTAACTGGTTGCTGTCGTGGTTCTCAATGTCGGCACAATGTCAAAAATGGTTCGATATCTCTGAAGCAACATGTGCAACCTGGACAATGAATTGCGTAACTGTCCTTGTGTGCAACATGGATAACCTGTGATAATCTCCAGGACCCACTTTGTTCATAATGCATTATCCAATGACCGTTTGACCCCAGCCCACTCTTACTCTTGTGTAAGAGTAGGTGGTGGATGGAGGGAGTGACTGAGGGCGAGGGCCTGTGTAGGCCTGATTAAAAACTCACGTGCAAAAGCAGAGAAAGCTGAGAGTGCAAGATTGTGATAACCAGTGGAAAGAGGGGATCTGGTTTCAATAGGGGTTATTATGAATGTCACATCCTTATAATTCTGGGCAATTGTGCACACACATTTTGACGTTTTTGCACACACTTGATATTCTGAAAGGACACATTGAACGAGGCATTCTGTTATGTTTTTTAATTTAAACATTTGACTTGAAACATGCATACCATTAGATGCTGACCAACTGTGGCAAGGGTGTAGCATTGGCAATGTCAATGGACTCCCTTCAAGTATTTATAGCTATGTTTGAAATGACCATAAATATCTGACCTTCAAGGTTGCATGTATGTCGGACATCAAAGCACACGTGTCATCAATTGACTGTTCAAATTTGTGGTCTTAAACAATCTGAAGGTTTATGTATAAGTATTTAAAAACTACTGTGTTCTAAAACCGTATAAAAACTATTATGATTTGCTGTGATGGTTTAAACTGTGCAAGCAGTACTCTTAAATTGTTTACCTGTTTTACCTAATGCTGTTTAAGCTTTAAGTCTGAATGGTTATTGTGTGCAATTTTTTTTGTAAGTATTAAGAGATTGTAATATTGTGTGCATTGGTCATTTGCAAGTGCAAGTCCACCATTTTGCTTTAGGTACAGTCACTGCACAAATTGTTCAGCAAAAGGACAAAATCTGTAGAAATTGCATGTATGTACCTTTTTATATTGTTTGGGGCCCCCTAAAGATAAGCTCAGTTGACATTCTTCAGGATGTATCTATTCCTTGGGTTAAACCTGTTGGGGCACATTGAGCAATATCCCTATACATGGCGAAGGTCTGCCATTTTGCTAGTACATATGGTAATTGGACTTGCTGAAATGGTTATTTACATTATAACTTGACTTTTTAATACCAATTCACTATTTTGACTAATGGGATGTGCAGTGTTTCATGCCAAATTTGAATGGATTTCATAGCACAATTTGCTCATGAAATTACCCTCCATTCTCTTAACTCTGAAGGCTTGCATGTTTTGGAGCTTATCTGGTCATTTGGAACCTAGCACACATTTATCAATTTAGACCAGAGTAGCTGGTCTATAATAAGCAGAAATAAACTCTGGAGGAGGAGGTTTGGCTGGTGTACATGGCTTTGAGGTGCTCCAAAACTAAATTGCTTGGTTTAGATGCTGAGCCAGAGTGAATTGCATCAGCTTGTACAGCTGGATAAATACTGAAACAATTCAAAGTACTCTTCTTAAGGAAACCCTAACTTTAACCCTATCCCTTCTGGGATGTTTACCTTTGACCTACTGGTTACTTATCTAGTAATCTTTGCTTTGCCAGTCTACTGCGGCCAAAGTTTTATTTTAATTTAATTCTTTTTTTGTGTGTGTGCGCGCATGTCCATAGAAGATCAAGATGGAGGCATCAGTGTGATTTCCTGCCAGTTAATCCTATGTTTTAGTTTTCATTACATCAGCATTGCTTAATCTCCTTCCTCAGATCAACATGATACAATTGACAGTTTTCCGGCCCTATAAGAGTATTCTAAGGCTATTGGACATAAAGTAGGTCTTCTATGAGCATCACAATGCTGTTGATTGCAAATTAAGTTTACAGCAGTGAATTCATTCTATATGGGAATGGGCACGTCAAGATGAATGCTAACTAGTGAGCTTGCAGAGTGGGGTAGTTTCCCTTGAGAGGATTCTGTCTTCCTGCCCTCGTGTTTGCCTGCCCACTTTGGTGCCATGCCAGTTATGAGGCATCACTGTTGGGCTTTACTTTTGCACACAGTCGGAGCTCCACTAAACCGCTTTAATCTAAAACTGCCAGCTGTGTCACCGCGTCAAGTGACCAGGAGGGTGGAACTGACTGGTGTAGGCGACCACCACTGTTTTAGATGGCCTAGAATGGGGAAACGGCTTTAGTTATAAAATGGAACTTCAAGTGGCCATTTAAAATCTGATGCCTGCATGGCAATTTCCTCTACCGTTCACTGTCAGTGTTTCTCCATTTTCAATCTGTTTTGTTTATTTTCAACACCCCACCCCCTTCTCTCCACTCTCTTTCTCTTGCTCTCTTTCGCCCCATCACTCTAATGTGTTGTGTCAGTGTCTGCCTCTGTACTGGCACAACGTAACTCTAATAATCCCCCCTGCCTCTAGCGGCCATTCTAGTGATGCACAGCCTCACCAGAGTACATGTACTCTATTAACCCTCTGATTTATTTGCTGTATCAGGCTAACCGTCTTTCTCTTTTAGTGTGAAGGAGAAGGGAGAGGAGGGCTGTAAAGAATTGATGGAGGCTTTCCAGGCTTGTCTGAAGACTGCAACTGAAGCATTGTGAAGAATGAACTGAATGCCTGAGCCAAGTGAGTCTTTGGGCTGTCTCTGAAACCATTTCTACTGTACTTTCTGCAATCATTCTATGCCATCTCTGCTATAAACTTGTGTAATGTAGCAACATTGTAACAAAGTGGCCACAGTGTGTTAATTTGTTGCTTGAATGTATTAATTAATTGTCCTTCCCACTTTTAGGTCTACTGCTCTGAGCCCTCCACTTTCCCAGCATTCCCCTTTGCACATTGCTCTGGACTAATTCATAATGATGTGAAGGGGGACTTCACAAACCCCCTGTAGACTGTGATAGATCTATATATATATAAATATATAGCAAACTACACTGACGTGTCATACTGGAAGCCATACTGGTTTTTTATGTGAATGGTCTACTTATGGAGACTCTCATAATATACATGTATGAAATAAAGTTTATACTGTTGTAATTCAACTTTGTTTTCTTATTGGGGATATTACAGCTCAGTTGTGGTTTATATAAAACTTGAATATTGTGAAATAGGGTTTTGGTGTGTCGTTGTTTGTAGCTCATGTTCTATACAGAAAGTGAATTGTAACATGGAGGGTGTTGCTGTTCAAACAATTTGGGCATATGGTCATAAAGGTCAAATTTGTCTCTGGTTTATGTACTTAAGTCACTTCCTGTAGACCAGTACTTAAGCCATTTCTTAAAATGCCCCTTCTAATCCATTAGTATTTTATCTATTTAAATTTTTTCCCCTCTTCAATTTTATTTAGTAATAAAATGTAAAGGAATTCTTTAACTTAATTTTCTTAAGCTAGTATGTTACGTTATCCACCTTTGGCACTGAATATAATGCATTCAACCTACAAAAACATGATTCAAGTGTGTGACAGGGATGTTTCCATTCTATGGTGTACCCAAACTGAACTAAATGCAAACCACACACGCAGCATGGCACAAAAGTGGGGTGTTAGAACTTTCTTTATAGTAACTATATATCACAGGGGAGACTGAATTACTGTCTGAATGGAATGTTGCTGAGGAAGAAGGAGATATTTTAGTCTGTTGTGCAAGTAACAGATAGGGAAAGGGGGAGGGGGGTTGCCAGGGAGACACATGGCTAGAGAAGTGGGTGGGACATGAGGAACGGGGGAGAAACAATTTAAACTCAATGGTTAAATTCTACAAAACACTGATATCTAAAGGTAGGGAATGGTACAATGTTTACATGTTCAAAAACTGAATACTAAAGTTCAGATTGCAACCATTTCCTTGTACATGGCTTAATGTCGCAGTATATGGTGTAAGTGGGGTTTAACATATTTAAAGAGCCCCGATACATATAAATTAGAGAAAGTGAAATAAACTGCCAGGGAGCAGATTAATGCCCTTGCACTGTTTTAACTCGGTGTCCATCAGATCATCGCCACTGCTGCCCCCATGTGTACAAGATTAGACATGCAAGACTGAGGGAAACCGGAAATATGGTTTGAATGTGACATTTGTGAAATTGAATACGGGGTACCCTTGATACACAATAGACACAGTTGTTGACTCTTGGAAATAACATTAAATAATACTGTTAGCTACATTTAAAAAAAGGTTGTTCAGTGCTTATTTAATGGTACAAAGCGAAGTGATTTATAATAGAGAAGAGTGCTCTGTACACATGCAGCAACTAAGTTTATTGTATTTTATGGACGGATCTTGTGTGCCACAAGATAATACAATATATATAATCATAATCTTATTGGATCATAATCAAAATTAATCATATCTTACTGGATGGTTGGTATTTTATATATAGTCTACAGTCCTACGAACGTTGAGCTCTAGTATTTCCAACATTTATAACAAATGATAGAAATATAAACTTTTAAAAAATAAACTTCAGACAACTAAAACAATACTTGAAGCTTGTAAAACATAATAGAAATAAACTCCGGTTTGGACTCTTGCTAATTATTTCCCATTGAAGCATACTAGATGAGCAGAAAGAGAGGCAGATATATTTTTTTTAAAAGTGACAAGCCCACATATAATATAAGTTTAATGGTATAATGATGCACAATCTGGAAGAAAAGAAGGTGTGTGCAGGGAGTGGTAAGATGCGAGCATAACTAAAGAAAATTAGAAAGGGAGGGGGCCGGGGATGGAGAGGGAGAGTGGGACCCGGATGCTGATGTTGCGCGTATCGGATCAGGAGAAGGAAGAGAGGACGGAGAAAATAGCGTTTTACAGATATTAAGAAACGCGGTTTATTTTTAAAAGAACATCGATACACGAGAACGTTTTTATTCGGAATATCATCAATAAGACTTTTGATATAAAGGAACACGCTGAATGACGAAACCGGGACCGGCAAACGAAGGGACGGGAAGATGCTGTGATATGCACACAGACAGTGGAGGGAGGGGGAGAGAGAGCAAGAGAGGGAGGGGGAAGAGTACTACGCCAGCTAAAGATGCTTGCTTCACTGGAAAAGCTTTATATTGTACAAAAACCAACGTAACGTCTAATTAAGAAAAACTATAGTTTTACCCAATAAATCAGATTGCATATAGAGGCAAGATTTAACTATGGACAGATATTGATGGGGAACTGGGATAACCGAAGGATACGGACAGGGTGGTTGTGTTGTTAGCAAATTTCCATTTATTTGTAACTCGCAGGTGGGAGATGTATCATTATCTGCCTCGTATATTACATATTTAGCACTTATGTTTTTAAAAAAAAATAATGTTTTAGATTAAATTAGGATTGAAATCAAGAAAGGCGACTTGCAGAAATATAGTGGACAGAGGGAAATGTGGGATGGGAGGGAGGCAGGAACATATCGAGAGAGACTGATTAATACGGTTTATTGTACCGATGTCTTTTCCTTATAAAAACAAAACACCGACCGATGAAATCCTAAAGAGAAGACAGACGATTACACCAGCTATCGGTTTTGCGTGGACTATTGATAACCCTGTTTAGGACAGATTCAATTATAAATATTGTTGTTTATATTTAAAATAATATATTTATATATAATACTTAACTTTAATATCTATAAAAGTCTTAATATAGTTTGGGCTTAATTTTAACCTCGTTTGGTCCGTCAGAGTGCATCCTTCTGTCTTCCACCTCTACCCGTCCCCTTCCCTCATTATTTCCATCTCCCCTTATTTCCTTTATATTGAAACAATTTATATTCGCCGCCGATCGAAACATGAACCAGAGGCCGAGCTCGGCAAATTAAAATTAGTAAAAATGTTTCCAGGAATACAATAACCACACAAAATAACTCAAGTGCAGAGGAGTAGGCCACAAATTGACATCACTGCTACAACCTCTCCGTCTCCCTAGCCGTTTCATCGCTATCAATTGTAATGTCTTTACGCTACCGTTATGCATATAGGACGGATAGTTTCTGCCTTCTAAAAATTGTGTAGCTCATTCTTCATATTACTTTATTATTTGCTTTAAACATCTGCACAGCATGTCCAGTAAGGAATTGTCGGGTAGTCTGTCGGCTCAATATGTTGGGCCTTACCGATTGGAAAAAACGCTCGGAAAAGGGCAAACGGGTAAGAAACGTCTTTATTACATCGTCATGTTTTCATTAAGTAATAATTTGAGAAGATAATGATAACAGATAAAAACGTCAGTTAGGCTATGTTTTCTTAATGAAGGCCCTGTACGTTAAATGAGTAGATAAACATTTAGGCTGTATATTTGAATTTTAAAAACAAGAATATTCTTGATATAATTATGACAGGATCATTTATTAGTTATCTGTGTGCTACAAGTTTTTATTTTATGTGTTAAACTTGTCAGACCTGTAAATAATGAAATATCCATATAATGTACGTTGTTATTAAATTATCCAAATAATTGATGTGCATTTCAAAGTTTTATAATCTGTGATTGAGAAGACACCTTCTATTTTGTATTTTTGTGTTTTTCCAACCATGTTTATATAGACTTAGCACTGTGGCTCCGTGCTGAGTTTCCATTTTACCATGATTACATACTTGATGAGCTATAATGCATGAGGTTTTGTTAAAATGTTTAGTAAAAGTTAGTTTTTTTTTAGTTTAGTCCAATTTACTGTTGAAATACAATTTTAACATTTTTGTTATGAAGGTTATTTTTATATAGATATGTTAAGGTAAATCACAGCGATAAAATTATTTCATCATTCTGAAAAGGAGATAATACATGGTGTTTCTCTGGTAACAGATACTTCTTTCTTAAGACACAATCAAATTCATTAAGTAGTTTAGAGGTAGTGACAGGGTCAGATTTGATCCTCTTTAAGACCCAGCTGATATCCAGGGTGCAAAGCCAAACATCCGGCTATATTGCATGACTAATATTAAGCCAGCCCTCAATGAGAGTGTCAGGTACTTCTGTACTTCTCTGTGTAGAAAACAGGTTTTAATAGGCAAAAATGAAGACTTTTTTTTACAGCATTCTTTCTTCATCTCCGCCCAATTCTGTGTCTCTTTTAGGTTTGGTGAAGCTGGGGGTTCATTGCATTACTGGGCAGAAAGTAGCTATCAAGATAGTCAACCGAGAAAAGCTGTCAGAGTCCGTGCTAATGAAGGTAGAAGTGCTCATTACTCGCACACAAATTCACATTGTTGCCTGTGACTACCATCTTTCTTCTTGTATGTGCAGAAGAGGCCATGCAACCAATTTTGAAAAGGCTTTTCTTTTCTTGCTTTTATGTGATTTAATGCCCAGCTTTTGTGAAGGATATACTGTATGCCTGCCCCCAGAAAGGTTCGGGAGCCCAGAAAGCTTTGGGCAATCTCCATTGTTGCATGCTAATATCTGCAGTGCACATCTGTGCTTTTTGTGTCATATTCACTGTGCTGCCAGCATTCATGTTACTGCTTTCTCTAAAACCTCATGAAAGTCATGAAATCAGCAAAAAAAACCATATGCACACACATATCTGTTCAATACGAATGTGTTCATAAAGAGACGACTGGATATTTTTGTGCTTGAATTTTTTGCTTCGATTTTTTCATAAATTGAGGGTTTTTTTATAAGGGGTTGCCGTTACCTAGAAAAAACCCCAGAATACTATGATTTCCTATCTTGAGAATTATTCCATTTAAAAAAAAGTAAAATAGTTAGCAAATATATAATGGATTGCTGTATTTTACATTGCTGAATTTGTCCACAATACCAGTGTCACATAATATGAATGACTGGGTGCAGCACTGCGTTACTCACTCAACCATTGTTGTTGATAAGTCAATTTGAATAAACTTTATATCTTTCTTGTATATCCCCTCTTGTATGTCTTGTTTAGGTGGAGAGGGAGATAGCAATCCTGAAACTGATAGAACATCCACATGTGCTGAAGTTGCACGACGTGTACGAGAATAACAAATATCTGTAAGTCCTTATACCGTTTGCCACTCCTCCTCCCTAGCCCCTGTACATCCATGTGGGTTGCCTAGTATTAGCTAGCATTAACTTGTTTCTAGTCAATGTGTACTGTGTCAGTGGCGATTCACTACAGTGCTAAAATTTTGCTACAGTTGCAAATTCTCATTCTGCACCTTTCCCTTTTCTCTCCCACTCCCTTCAATGCAGGTATCTGGTGCTGGAGCATGTATCTGGAGGGGAGCTGTTTGACTACCTGGTGAAAAAGGGTAGGCTGACACCAAAAGAAGCTAGGAAGTTTTTCCGACAGATTATTTCTGCACTGGACTTCTGTCACAGTCACTCTATATGGTGAGTTATATTGACATGGTACAGTTACTATCTCGTGAGTTATATGCCCAGTGTTACAGTTACTATCTCGTGAGTTATATCGACATGGTACAGTTACTATCTCGTGAGTTATATCAACAGTGTTAAAGTCACTATCTCGTGAGTTATATCAACATGGTACAGTCACTATCTCATGAGTTAAATCAACGGTGTGACAGTCTCTATCTTGTGAGTTATATTGACAGTGTTACAGGTTAAAATCACTATCTAGTGAGTTATATCGACAGTGTTAAAGTCACTATCTTAGTGTTACGTTCACTAATTTCTCAGTCAAAATTTTATATGTATTCTATTTATTCTGGATTAAATGTAAAGACCACTTTGCATTTAGCAGTAGTGTGACTTAATTTCAGGAGAACTAATTACTGAAGTTTTTGTAGTGTATTGGCCTCCATAGTCCACTGCAGGGCTTTTCACTGCAATGAGATGTGTGCTGTTCTCAATGTGAGGCCGGGAGTGAGTGTGTGAGTAGTGCCCCGCCCATTCCTCCACAGCCACAGGGACCTGAAGCCTGAGAACCTGCTGCTGGATGAGAAGAACAACATCCGAATTGCAGACTTTGGCATGGCATCGTTGCAGGTCGGAGACAGTCTCCTGGAGACCAGCTGTGGGTGAGTGCCGATTGTCTGTCTGCGCGACACTTACCTTTTTTTCTCTTTTTTCTGGAAATTCTCTTTGACTTTGCTTTATCTATTAACCATATTTTAACCATTTCAGCTCCCCACATTATGCCTGTCCAGAGGTCATCAGAGTAAGTTTGTTTTCTAGTAATCATTAACATTACAAAAAATATATTTAATTTTTTTTGTATGTATTTAGAACTTAGTTCTGGGATTAGGAATTAATGCTCATGTTCAATGTTACAATGTAGTTTAGGATATAGGTTTGAAAATTTGTTAAAGTAGAGTTAAAGACTGCTTAACAATGCTATAAGGCATTGAGCGATGATTTGTTTCACTGTATTACTATTTGTGCATTATGCTTTCAGATTTTGTTGGACCTTAAAATCTGACTGTAGAGCACATCTTGACTGACATTTAGAGCTCTGTAAGGTTTTTACAGCAACAGTAAAAAGACAAAAACAAGGGAGAAAACAAGGAGAAATACTTGATTTATACTCGTAGGACACAACTTGATTTATACTCGTAGGACACAACTTGATTTATACTCGTAGGACACAACTTGATTTAGACTCGTAGGGCACAGCCTGATTTAGACTCGTAGGGCACAGCCTGATTTAGACTCGTAGGGCACAGCCTGATTTATACTCGTAGGGCACAACTTGATTTATACTCGTAGGGCACAGCCTGATTTATACTCGTAGGGCACAGCCTGATTTATACTCGTAGGGTACAACCTGATTTATACTCGTAGGGCACAACCTGATTTAGACTCGTAGGGCACAGCCTGCACTCGACTCGTAGGACACAACTTGATTTAGACTCGTAGGGCACAGCCTGATTTAGACTCGTAGGACACAACTTGATTTAGACTCGTAGGGCACAGCCTGATTTATACTCGTAGGGTACAACCTGATTTATACTCGTAGGGCACAACCTGATTTAGACTCGTAGGGCACAGCCTGCACTCGACTCGTAGGGCACCACCTGATTTAGACTCGTAGGGCACAGCCTGCACTCGACTGGTAGGGCACAGCCTGCACTCGACTGGTAGGGCACAACCTGATTTAGACTCGTAGGGCACAACCTGATTTAGACTCGTGGGGCACAATCTGATTTAAACTTGTAGGACACAGCCTGCACTCGGGCGAGCGCCTTTACCAACTGTGTTTCTAGAGAACCTTTTTAAAAATGTCTTTACCTGAAATCTTGAACTTTCACTTTACACCACTTTAAAAGCTGAATTACTCTTTTATCAGCAAACTGGCTGGTGAGTGCAGCAATGTTACCTGTGTGGAGAGCCCTGTTTATAACAGTGCCCACTTGTTTACTAGGGGGAGAAGTATGATGGCAGGAGGGCAGATGTGTGGAGCTGTGGGGTCATCCTCTTTGCGCTCCTGGTGGTAAGAAGCTCCATGTGTCCCCTTCCAATCTGTTTGCCATTTAAATGTCAGTCAGTATGTCTTTCTCTCCCTCTTGTGATCTGTGTGCGAGTGAAGTTTTATCCCCTGTCAGTTAGTCAACCGTAGTGTACAGTGTAGATTGTATAATAAACAGAGACACAATGCACGTGTGTAGCACGCTGGGGCTCGTGCCTGGTGCCTGGTCTGGAAACAGCAAGGAGGCAGAGGGCCGGTTCATGGGTTTAATTCTCCCAGTTTTGACACAAAACAAGCCAAAGTGAAGAAATTCCCAAAGCGCCCCTTTCGGGGGAGAAAAATACAACAGATTTCCATCTTTTAAGTCACGAAGTAATGTAGCAAAGTAAAACACAGACTTTTCAGTCTAAACTCTTTCTCTTTTTTTCTTAGGATTTCAGCTGAGTTTTAAAAATACTGTATTACCCTGCTCTCATTACTCCAATCTATACCTGAGGCATTTGCTCTTCTCTAGGGCGCTCTACCCTTCGACCATGATAACCTGCGGCAGCTGCTGGAGAAGGTGAAGAGTGGGGTGTTTCACATGCCCCATTTCATCCCGCCTGACTGCCAGGCCCTGCTCAAGGGCATGATTGAGGTCAACCCAGACAAGAGGCTCACGGTAGGCAACTGACTAAAAGACACACTAGCAATCTGACACACTGAGCGCCTGATACTACGACACACTGACAGTTTGTTATACTGATTAACTGGCATACTAACAGAATGAAACACTGTCTAAATAACACACTGACAGTCTCATCCTTTAGAAGACTAAAGGGCACGCTGTCTGAATGACACACTGTCTGAATGACACACTGACTGAATGAATGATGTACGGAATGAATGACATACTGACAGTCTGATACCTTAACTGAATGACATACTAACAATCTGCTATTTTGATTAAGGACATACTGACAGTCTCATACTTTGACTAAAGTACAACCTGACTGAATGACACACTGACTGAATGAATAAAATGACAGTTCTGATACAATTACTGAATGACACATTTTTAACTCAGGTCAGAATCAGTGTTACTGAACAATTGTTTGAGGGCTTCAGAGCGTCTGTTATCAGTATTCATTTGTTTATTGGTTCTTATTCATTTACAGCTAGAAGCAATACAAAAACACTCTTGGTATCTGTAAGTATAGAATAGTTCCCCTTAAAAACAAATCTTATAACATCCATTACTCTGTTGGAAGTGCCCAGTCAACCAGTTTACTATCTGTCTTTTCTTCAGAGGGGGTAGGAACGAGCCCTGCCCTGAGCAGCCGCCCCCCAGACGGGTGTGTGTGAAGCGGATCCTGTCCCTCACGGAGTTGGACCCCGATGTCCTGGACAGTATGCACTCCCTAGGCTGCTTCAGAGACAGGGGGAAACTCACACGAGACCTGCAGTGTGAAGAGTACGTCCATACTCTGTGTCAGGTTGTGCTGTGTAGTATGGTATAACGGTGTGGTTGTGCAATATGGTATGACAGTGAGTTTCTGCTGCATTGCCGTATATACTTGTCACCATTCTCCCAGTTGGCCCATTGGTATTGTAATAACCTCCCACTGATCTTATGCAGAGATAATCAGGAGAAGATGATCTACTACCTCCTCCTGGACAGGAAGGAGAGGTATCCCAGCTGTGAGGACGAGGACCTGCCCCCTAGAAATGACATAGGTAAGTGAGTCTTTAGTTTTCCTAGGTGAGCTCAGACAGACTGTGAAGACTGTTGCTGTTCTGCGCCCTCTTGTGATCAGGGATGCTAAAAGGAAGTTTTTGACCAGACGATTTAATATAAATGATTAAATGATTTATATGAGTTTTATGTATACTTTTTGTCACTTTTTTTGCTAATCAACCAAGAGTACAGCTGTACTGTAGCTGAATTTAGCCATGAAGTCAAACTCAGGATTATTTTTGTTGAATGGTTATATAGTTTGTCTTTCTTCTGTCTGTCTTATGGGTTGTAAATGTGTCAGGTAAGGGCCTGACTAGAAAATGACCTAGTCTTTGTGTCAGAGTGTTGAGCATGATTCTGATTCTGAATGGAGCAAATTCTCTTTTTAGTGCAAATGTTTAGCAATGACCCAAAACTTGATGACTGTTTGACTGGTGGTGATATTGTAAGTTTTGTTTTCACAATGCAATCTGGGTTTTACAATGTATAATCTGCGAAGAGTAAATTATATTATACGCTATAAGCTATAGCGCACCCAATATTCTCCTGCAAAATAGATTTTATTTTTCACCTTCCTACTAGGTGAATATCATAAAGCCCTTTAGGGTTCAGTGAACTTGGTGTTCCTTTGTTACAGTCAACCTTTCACTTTCCTGATTTTATCCACCACAGAAAGTAAATTTACATGCAAATCACTGTATTACCTTCAACCATATCACAGGATTCAAGGAATTTAGACTGCTGCCCTTTCAGTTTGTCATGTGATCTGAGTTTGTTGCTGAATGGAGACTCTTCTGCTAACACCTGTTCTTCCAATCATCTTGCAGCTGACCCACCACGGAAACGAGTGGACTCCCCCATGCTTACACGTCATGGTCGCTGTCGTCCCGAGAGGAAAAGCCTGGAGGTGTTGAGTGTCACAGAGCAGGGATCCCCCACGCCCCCTCGACGAGCATTGGACACAGCTGCACATAGCCAGAGGTCAGTGCCTTCACCCAGAGACAGGGGGGAATATAACTAAACTGATACAGAGAGGTGGAATGTGAGAGAAGTACTATTAAACTGATACAGAGAGGTGGAATGTGAGAGAAGTACTATTAAACTGATACAGAGAGGTGGAGTGTGATATAAATACTATTAAACTGATACAGAGAGGTGGAGTGTGAGAAAAATACAACGAATATAACATTCTTCATCAAATGTACAAATATACACTTATATTTTACAATGCTGCCAGATATCTGGATTGCTTGAATTCTTCTGGGGGTGGAACAGTGCTGGCTGTGTGAATAGAACCACACAGTAGGTAGCTATCTGCACACACACAGAGGGGCAGTGACCACTGAAGTCAATGTCTTGTACTATAGTCTATACTGTTACATATTTCCCATCTCTAATGTACCAAGTTATATTTGAAACGTAGTACAGTGTAGGGAATCTGTGACCTGCCCCTTTTAGACCGACCAGCCTGATATTCCGGGCCTGAATGCTGATTGCTAACAGTCCTCAGCTAAGTAGTTGATACAGCTGGAGGCAAAGGCTAACCTGCCACAGAATAAAAGGCTACGGGATTCTTCAGTCAGGTCGGTCCTGAGGAGAAGTCACACAGAGGCTGTTTGGAGCTTGTTTGAGAACTAGAGGAGTGTTTTTAGGATTTTGACCATTTCGACCATTTTGACCATTTCGACCATGTTTTTGCCTGACAACCACTGTGATTTTTGCTTGTGCTTCACCAGGTCTCGCTCAGTCAGTGGAGCTTCTACTGGACTCTCCTCCAGCCCTCTCAGTAGTCCCAGGGTAAGTTACTGTTGGCCAGAAATGTAACTAATAAGAGTCCGATATATTTACGGAAGCCATGCTTGATAAGAATAGAGAAAGATGGCTGAATCCAAAATGTTCTGCTGATATATCAACTTGACTTGAAACATCGCAGGGTATATTTTAAAAGTTAAGAAAATAACTGCCTCATAGCATGCTATAACTTTTTAGCTTTATTGAGGGTATTTACATTATATTTACATATTGAATATTTAACCAGAGAGATGGACATTTCTTCTCTATCTTGTTATTAAATCTAGAAATATTAAATGCTGGGAACATGACTGTTTTAAATGGTCCTCATAATTGTACTCATACTATCCCATTCTGAGTCATCGTGCATACCATAGACCCTCCCTGTCTTCCAGTCAAAAGCAATCTTCAGTTCAGTTGTTTATTCTAAGGCTTAGTCACACTAGTTGTACAAGAAACACTAGAAATAGTACTGTACCTGACTGTACTCACACCCCTGGGCCTGTCCGTTGTGTCTCTCGCTTCTGATCGTACTGTATCGCAGTAAATGTGTATTTCTGTTGCAGGAATCCATTTTTGGAGGTTTTTTTAAATATATCAGATATTTTGCCACACTTGCTCATTTATAGTAAGGAATTTGTGCAGGCCTGGACGCTGATAACCCAAACATACCTGCCTATTACACCCAGTCTGATTTATCTGCTTGATATATGACTGCTGGGGCTGTAAATGACAGCTCATGTGTTTGTGTATCTTAGTGGATTACATTTTTTTTTTTTACATCACTATTTTGTGTTCATACAATCGTACAATCATGAGTCGATGAGAATCTTTATATATCAGTCATGATGCAGTCATATAATAAACCACAATCTATTTGAATATACTTATATGCATTTTATGTAGCATAGTAATATGTGTAGCTTGCAGACTGTGAAGTTATTTAATCTTTTTAGTCACTTGTATAATATTGGAAGCGTTACTGGTTTCATTAAAACCTAGGGGAGTAAGCTTAGCAGAGCAAACCAAGCCGGTTTACTAACCCCTGTTCTGGCGAGACCAGATGGCCTTGCCAGGCCAGATTATTGGCATTTCACCACACTGGCAGTATACTTTTGCAGACATATGTGGGATTATTTTCTGGGACATTATCAGAGCAGTGTGTGTTTTTTTTAAATGTCATTAGCCTCTACCCCTTTTAATTTGTTAATTAACATTTTTGCAAACACACATTTCTCTAGCAGGTATTCTTATTTACGGTGTTTGTATGAGAATGATGCTTTTCACCAGGGGTGGTGGATTCCAGTCCTTCTGAGTCAGAATCTGCTTGCTTTTTTAGTTGCTCAGTTGGCACCCCATCTCCTTCCAACATAATGACTTTCAGTCCACCCCTCAGTTGGCACCCCATCTCCTTCCAACATAATGACTTTCAGATTTCCCCTCAGTTTCATTAAAAAAGAGAACAAGAACAAAAACCAGCACACATCGTGGCCTGTAAGGACTGGAGTTTCTCACCCTTGCTCTATACATTCATAATTCATAACTCAAGCCCATTTCCATTTTTACATTTCTCCTCCCCTCCTTTTCTATCCTTGTGTTCCCCCTTTCCCAACGCATCAGAGCCCAGTGTTCACTTTCAGCCAATCAGAAGTTACTTCCGCCACCACCACTCAGTCTAAGGATCCCAAACCAGGAAGTACCACCGCCCCCAGGGCCACCCAGCGTGCATCCGACCAAAAAACCCAAACTCTGCCCTCCAAAGCCCCCTCTGATCGTCCTCACCTCCAGTCTATGAAGTCTCTCCCGCTCCAAACACCCCCCTCCCCCTCCCCCTCTCCCTCCCCTCTCCTCTCTCCCATCCCTCGCTTCTTCTTTTTCCCTGCTCCCTCTGTCCTCAAGTCCGTCACCAAAAGCATCTATCCTAACTCTGCCCATCCTAACACTCTGTCACAGGTCACTCCCCAGGGTTCTCCGCTCCCTACCCCACTTGGCACCCCTGTCCACCACCCACAGCACCCCCCTCCTACCCCTCCTTCTTCGTCCTCCTCCTCCTCCTCTACACGGGCGGAGGGTGCAGGAGTGGGTGTTGGCTCCCTGTCCCTTACCCCGCCGTCCAGTCCTGGGGGTGGCGGGGGCATGGCAGCCAGCAGTTCTGCCCACTGGCGGACCCGCCTCAATTCCTTCAAGAACAACTTGCTAGGCTCTCCCCGATTTCACCGCCGCAAGCTACAGGGTGAGGGTTCATGGTTTTTAAAATTTTATTTCACATGTTTATGGTTGACTAGTATATTTTAAATGTGTTTCTTGTAACTTAGTAAGTCGCATATAATAAATTAACATAAGTCATTTACACTTGAGGTTGTTAATGCATCTAGAAATGTACGTGGTTTAGGACTTCAGGTTAGGTGTCAATGTTGTTTCAATAATGTTTAAATTACAATTAACTAAATGTAGAAGTGGGGAATGCCCTTACAGTAAAAAATGTATCTTTATTTTACTTGTAGTTCCAACATCCGAAGACATGTCTAGCTTGACTCCAGAGTCCAGTCCAGAGTGAGTGAATAAAAATATAATTCACATAATTTCGGCAATTTCTAAGTGCAGTAGAGCTTTTTGTGTGAGTGTCAAACTCTGTACCCATACTGTGCTTTTTTCCCCATGCAGACTGGCCAAGAAGTCCTGGTTTGGAAACTTCATCACCCTGGAGAAGGAGGAGCAGATCTTTGTTGTAATCAGAGACAAGCCACTCAGCTCCATCAAAGCAGACATCGTCCATGCCTTCCTCTCTGTGAGTTTCTCTCTCTCTAAATCTCGATAGTACTATCAGTCTGTCTTGACCTTGCTTTTTAAAGCATTTTGTCTGTCTCAGCGCTAAATTAGATTGCAATGTTTTATATTCCCTTTCAGTTTAGCCCACTGATTATTTCTCAGATTATATGGCTGAGATGCATGCGAGATTGTTAGTTTAGCCAATGTGTAGCCAACTCTTTATAAACTCTGTTACGAACATCTCTCCGTCTTGATTTCAGATTCCTTCCCTCAGTCACAGTGTTGTCTCCCAGACAAGTTTCAGAGCAGAGTACAAGTCCTCTGGCGGTCCCTCTGTCTTCCAAAAGCCTGTCAAGTTCCAGGTGGACATTGCCTTCTCCGAAGGAGAGAGGGAACCAGAAAAAGAAAAATCTGAGAGGGAGGGCAAGAGGCAGACTGGCATCTACAGTGTGACTTTCACCCTCATATCGGGTATGGAGACGACGGGATGGAGGCGCAATAGAGGGGGGTATAATTTCTGGCTGACTAAATACCAAAAAACATTTGATGATAAAGCTCATTCTGGGTCTTTTTGGTGGATATAGAAGTATCTATATGCTATTTAATTTGAAGTCATTCTTTGTCTTATTTTGTTTATGTGTGCAAATGTATTGTATAATTTCATTGATGTGTTTTCCCTCTGGTGGCATTGTGTATGTGTGTGTACGTGTGATTGTCTGTCATTTCAGGCCCCAGTCGCAGGTTTAAGAGAGTAGTGGAGACTATTCAAGCCCAGCTGCTCAGCACTCATGATCAACCCTCTGTGCAGGCCCTGGCTGGTGAGGCATCGCACAGAGAACTGGTACACTGGTCAACGTAGTGCGGTATTTTCCTTATATTCTTCCCTTTTCCGTGTCAGATGAGAAGAATGGGCAGCTCTCCTCTCGGCACCCCAGCACCCCGACCCGCCAGAATTCAAGACGCTCAGAGGGCGGAGGAGACCGGGTGGAGTGGGGCGAGCGAGGAGAAGGAGTCGGGATAGGAGGAAGTGGAGGTGCATTACAGCGCAGGGGATCTGGAAAAGATAAGACCGGACTCCTGTCATCCAACGGGACACAATCCCAACCCTGAGAAGAAAATGTCACTATGGCAACAGGCCTCCGTTTTATGCCAAGAACATAAAAAAAAGAAAAAATGAGAACAAAAATGAAGTGAAATCTCATAGCGTCATTGGAAAACTCAACTTCCCAAAGAAAAAAATCTAAACATATGATGAAGTAAATTTTTGTTGTAGTTAATATGCTTATGCCTCAAACAAAAAAGAAAAGGAAAAAAAGAAACGTAATACAGAAATGCAAACCAACATGAACAAAAACAAGTGTTCGTAAACAGCACTTTTTAAGGTAAATATTTTTGATTGTATAACAAACTTGTAGAAACCCATGGGGTGGAAAAAGGGGATTTTAATGCTCAAGGATTAAAAATGGAAATTACCTCAACTAAAGCAACATTCAGGATGTGGACAAGGGAAAAACTAAATTATGGAGTTTAAAAACTTAATAAATTATGTCATTGAAGAGAGAAAAAAACTATATGAAAATTTTAATGATTTCCAGTGAAATCTTTATTAAGCATATAATTAATTCTCTTTTCTCAAAGTTGGAAACCTGAAAACAATTACGCGAACATGCTTTATCTAGCCACCATTCACTTTTTCAGTACCCAGAGGGAGAAAGAATGGGGAAACTGTCAAAGTAAAGCCAAGCATGCTCCAACAAGGATAAACGTCAGCGAGAAGACGTCTAAGGTTAGGATACAATTGTAAATCCAAGCAACAGTAACCTATAATTCAGAAAGCCAAAACAGAAATAGTCTGTTTCACACTGCAAAATATTTGGAGTCTGGTGAAAAGCTAATTGAAAGATAATTCAAAGACAAGATAAGAAAAAGATCAAAACTATGCAGTTATTTAGCAATTATTTTTTCAGGTATTTTAAATCCTACCTAATATTGGTTGATATATTGAACAAGCATAAGCCAGTAAATGAGAAAGCAATATAAATTGAATACCTTTAATCTTTGCAATCGATAAATCTATACAAGGAAAATGTTTTGCTTTTCACCAACCGGTGACCATTATATGGTCTAGTTGTTGATCAAAAATTTAGGCGAATTGATAGTTCTATGGAAAATCTGCATATTAAGTTGACTTAATTAATTAAATCTTTTAAAGCACAAATTGAGTAAACTTATCAATGGTGGGGCTAGTCAAAATTATTGCTATTTCTCCAAAATTCAGTATCAGTAAACTAGCCCCTCCGACTCAAACTCAAATAATCTGTGACGGTCCACAGCTGCTACCAGATGGTTCACCAGATGGTCTGTGATGCCTTCCCAGTTTGAGGGAAGATTCGGTCAAACAGCTGAGCCTGAGATTTTTCAGTAACCTCCATGTGAAAGTGGAACCAATGGTAAACACGGGATGCCTATGAATGAAGAAACCTAAAGCTTTGTAAATGTGGATCTCTGGAGCTCATGCTTTCGACAAGATAAATCTAGAGACAGTGACTCTGCACAAGCGAAACCTGGAAAGCTCTGCACGCTTTGCAAGAAAATAATGGAAAACTCAATTCAAATTGGTAAAAGATGGGTAGAAACTAACCCAGAATGTCAAAAAAAACATTTATTTTTAATGAATTGTATTTAATGCTATTTATTTATTTATTTATTCGTTTGTTAGTTTGTTTGTTGGTTTGATTATTAAAAAAGAGGATGATTTAGAAAATGAAAAGGATTATAACAAAAACACAAAATCCGGATAAATTGAACACAAAATGACTGAAAAAATTTCAGAATGTGAATTATTTGACATCAAAACTATGGAACTTGAATTGTATTAATCAAATTGGTTTATTTATCTATGCGATATAAAAGAAAATTCTGCAAACATTGCAAACTTCCCAAGTGTAAAACAAGAAAAAAAACAAAAAAACAAAAAAAAACCCTAAGAACAACTGGAATGAATACACTTTACGTGTTTTTTTCTGACATTAAACATGATGCTGATTGTTGAAGACTTCAGAACTATAAATATGAATTACTAAATGGTTCTCTTAGCTGGACTTAAAACTGGACACTCAAACTGGAATGCACTGTCTTGAACAATGCCAAACAAAAAAAATTTGTCCTCTGTCAATCCTAAACCATGCACATGCCCCATCCCCATTCCCAACACCAAAAACATCGATCTCCTTATGCACAGAATACTAATAGCAATGAGAGACTTAGTTCTAGTTGCTATTCTGTCACTTGATTTTATTATACTGATTAGCAAGGGGCTTCCATCGGTGAATACTGCTGCATCCAGCAGTTACACTGCTTTCAATAACATAATGTAATTGTGTTCCCACACCCCAGTTCTGTTGGTGATCGCATGGCTTTTCTGGTGCACCTCTTGCCAGAAAACTCAGTGTAATCACTATGCTATACTGCTGCAGGCTGTAGTACTGAATAATAATTCCACCATGAATCATGGCAACTGTTTTATTGCATGCATCTAAGTTTATTAACCTGTAAGGACAAACAAATGCACTGGGAGAAAAATGTGCTTCAGCTGATAGAATTGCCCCATTTAGTTATTCAGTATTTACCTTGGAAGTAGTAAGAATCTTTTTTTTTTTTTTTTTAAAGGAGAAATAATAAGTGCTTTCTTGAAGATTTTGTCAATAAATACAGACATGCTTCATTGCTCATCTACCCCATGCAAACGCCCTTAACCCATACCTCTGTTGTTTGTATCCAAGATTTTAGGCTTGTGTGCACGCGTAATCTCTTGCGTGGCTCATGTACGTCTTCCTGCCTGTGCCAGACTGGCATGTTTTCCCATGGTTTTGTAGCTAGGTAGATAGAGTGTGCACTTCCCTGAGAGACACTGAATCAGAGAGATGGTGGAGGAAGGAAAAAACATTAGTGACTGGTAAATAAACACAGTCAGAGTAGCTAGAATGACATTTTGTTAGCTTATATCAACTAAGCTGAAGAAAAGCTCTTGCTCTAAATGTCCTGTTAATGATTTTTTTTTATCCTTTCCTTTGTGTACAAAATATCGATAATTTTTTCTTAGCCTACCAGTAGAACACCAAAGTTTATATATA
>JAOVYW010000039.1:1317734-1339212 GCA_025775045.1 Hiodon tergisus
TCTACACACCAGAAAGCATGTCCACAGCTGGTTACGTCACACGTTCACTGCTGGTTACGTCACACGTTCACTGCTGGAAGAAGCCAGGCCCATCTCAGGCTGCCCAGACAGGAAACCAACCATCTCCCTCCCTCCCTGTCAGCGCAGTAAAAAGGCTCTTCGCGTGTTGTGAATAAAATTGGTGGTAGAAGGGAAAAAAAGGGGAGGAGGGAGAAAAAAAAAAACTTTCACAATTAAAATCAGTGCTCTCCTTCCTGCCAGCCTCTCCAAGTGACGAAGGGTTGGAAATGGGAGTGATTCTAACACCTCCACTGCTCAGTTCTCCATCTATCACAGTGCAGACTCCTCTCATGCACCCTCGCTCTTCACATCTTGTGGATGACCAGGACAGTGGTGAGGACTCCAGCCAGAAACACTCCTACAGTCTGCCATGTGGGAGTTCCAAAGTGAGAACAGATGCCATCCTGAGTGAGCACAAGGGAGGGATTTCTTTATCATCATTTTCAGCAGACCTACCAGGAGTCATCAAATGGCCAGAGGTTGTGCTGAAACTTACCCAGCCACCCTGCTCACTGATCCAGTTGATCACATGTTCCCGCAGGTAGTCCACTGTCCAGTTGATGATGGTTCGGATTATATCAGGTATTTTAGTAACCAGAGCCTGACAGAAAGTAGTAGTCTTATTTAGTTTAGTCAAGAGCATGACAGAAAACACACAATAAAACTGATTTGTAGAGCAAGATTAAGGCCAGTCAGCCAATTTCAGAAGCTAGGGGGGAAAAAAAAAACCTACCAAGGCCTGAGCCGTTTGTATAATTAAATTTTGCAGAACAACGATTCAGCCAAATCATTCTGCGCTACAACCGTAGCACCTTCTAAAGCTTTAATTAGTAACATTAAGATGGCAAAGCAAGCCATTTAGGATTTTTGTCTTGGGAACACTACCGACACTTCTGGTGTAAGGATTACTGGGAAGTTGTATAAAACAATTTATATAAAAATTAACAATGATTAAAGGAAAGTTATTGACTTTTAACAGCTGCCCATAAGTCTTACAAAAGCAGCATTACACGATAGATGTCTAGCTTCAGCTGAAACTAAAATCTCTTCCTGCCATCTAGCAATATGTTGTTTAAACTGAAATGCCGACAGAAAGCTTTATGAATAACATTTTAGCCGTTACGATTATATATTTTTATATAATAACTATACGATGAAACTAAAGATTTAATTGACCTTACATTCAGGAAACAATTTGAGAGAAAATTGCATTGGATATAGATAAGTCTGAAATTATATTAATATTTCAGCCACGACACAACAGTATTAAGTACAAGAATAAAAACAGTTTGAATGAGAAGTAACCCAATTGATAACCCACTTATAAACACAGGGCAACAATAGTCGGAAAACTATATTTTTTAGAAAACTGTACTTATAACCACATGTAATCAACTAAACCAAGGAAATTGCAGGAAAACCAAAAGAACAAGCAAAAAAAAATGAGAAAGGAGCAGACACTCACCTTAATAACTAGCCGACAGGCAAAGTAAAAGAGCGCCACCACCCTGCCCCAGTTGAACTTGCCGTCGGAGAAGATCTGCCAGGCCACTTTGAGAAACACTTCCTTATTGGGCTCGATGCCAACGTCATTAATCATACTGACGTAAGGACACAACACACATGACACACCACTGGGCAATACTCCCACCCAACGGTCATGTTGGGTACTACCATTCAAGTTTCTCATACCAAATCAGTAATTTTTGTAATCTTTAAAACTGACTGACATTGGGTAATGTAAACAATAAAAACATGATAATTATTCTGATTTGAACAAACCTGGTAAAAAAGGGAATTGAAGTATAAACGCTGCCCACACCCAAGCCAGAGGGCAGATCAGTGTGGTTCAAAAGCCAACACTCCTACACTCAACACACAAGGTTAACATTCAAGAGGAACATCTGGATCTAAAATAAACCTAAAAACCCTTAAATAACTGTATAAAACGGATGGAAAACTCAAGAAATGACAGCAGACGTTCTACAGACACATACATGTAGGATGTTTCTGAGGGTTACTTACACATAGCTTATGTGACAATGAACAGCTTTACTTTAACATGCTCACCTTTGTAGATGCGCATTGCCATCCAATTCATCACCAATTTGCTGCAAGCATTGCGCCAGTTTCTTATGGCGGGGGTCACACAGCTCAGCCCCTCCCAACTGGCTACGGGTCAAAGTAGCATTTTCATCTCCATGGCGACGCACACGTTCAAAAATAAAGCTGTGATCGGGAGGAACCACAGAAGAGCATGGACTGTAAAGTATAACAAACACTGGAAAAAAACATCTACTTTACTTTCTATTTAGTATATACAATATAGTTAGTCAAATAGAAATCATACAAAGTGACGTAAAAATAGATAAAAATCAACTCACTCTTTCAATAAGGCGGTTCCAACATCTAAAATCTGCTCGTTGCTTTTAACTGAAAGCACAGAAACACATAACATTGAAGTCTTACATGGCATTCCTTTCCTGAGTGTCCGTCTGTGTGTGTGTATAAATCCCCCCACAGGTACCCAGTGCGACATTTCACCAAGTCAGAAACCAAAAAAAAAAGAGAGGTATTGGGCAGTTACTGACATAGTAATTCAGGAATGAGCAGCAGAATTGTCCAACTTTTTTTTCCGTTTCCCTTTTCTGAATCATGACAAAGCATTTATAATATATTTTTTACATTTAAAACTTCCTCATTCTTCGATAAATTATAACTTATGAAATTGTCAAACATCAATAAAACATGAAAACGGGATTAAAAGGCATTTCTTAGTAGATTAAATAATACAATACATACATTTGTCAAGATACTAGACCAGGCCTTTAATCAGGTCTGACGGTCAACATGGTAGAGGGCTAAATTAGTTGTTTTGGGGTGCCTTCATTACTCCTTATCCTAATGTTTTTCAAAATGCAGTGCCTGCTTAAAAGGTTCCACAGAGGGGTCTCAAAAATAATCTTTGAAAGCAAACATAGACCCATTTTGTTAAAAGCCTATACAATTACTTTGCCTGTAAATGCAAGCCATTAGACCCGTTCTCACCCCATTTCATCAGGCATTAGTTAAATGCCTAAACGGTGTAATCTAAACATCAATCAAACTGCTTTTTTGAGGTTTTGTTAAAAATTTGTATTTTTAAATATTTGGGACTATTCCCGAGTCTTAGCGAATCTAACAATGACACCGCAGTTTTCTACTGATCATAGTTACTTTGTACCATTTCAGCTAATTTGTTAGCTTGCTACCGCTGGGGCGGTATATATGTGGGCACAGTCATATTTAGCAAAAAACTTAAAACAATGGAATTCACAAGTAAAGTAGGATCTATTTAACAGGAAGTTACTCACATATTCTGATATGTGAACTACTGTTAATGTCTTGGTTCGGTTAATTCGTTTGAGAGTTGACTGTATGTTATGACTCACCCGTATCACCTCCTGCCGACGGCGCAGCCATCTTAATGAGATTGAGTCAGTGCTTCCGCCTCGCCTTCTTTCTTTTTCTTCTTCTTCTTCTTCGTATTTGGGCTTCGCTAAAATTTAATAAATTCTAAATGCATATCGCCACCTACTGTGGAGGAGTGTGAAGTGACCAGACCTCACAATCAGACTGCACCGCAGACAATCTTCAAACTAAAATTGCTATAGACATTATTTTGAAACCAATATCTGATCCTATGCTCTTTCATAAAATCCCATTAAAGTTCTGAATCAATTCTTCCCAGTTCTCACAGCCTGGCAATAAACTCAGCTCTCTCAAATGAACAACACAAATTACTTAATTAACTGTATTTAATTTGCTTCAAAAACACTCAATACAAGTCAGCGTTCCATAACCCCATTAAATGAAATGTAGAATCTATCTACAGGCACCAGCAATGTGTCCCTTTAACACTTCAGTAAAACTAGCCTGCCTGATACTGATGCCTGAAAACTGTATGGATGCCTTTGTCCTGCTAATCCTACTCTATAATAAAATCCACTATGATTGCGGCATGGCAAACTGGGCCTCAGTTTTTCCAATAGCCACTTCCATTTCATGTAGGGCGTGCCTGACCAACCCATCACCCTTCTCATTCCCACCAACACCTGTATGCCCTGGGACCCAACAGAAACTGACAGCAATTCCGATCATAAAAATATGTCCAGGTAGGCATGCAGCCACACTCTCAGACCTCACATCACTGCAAAAATGGCCTTGAGTAATCAGACAGCCCATTCGCCATTTTGATCCAATCTAGAGACCTACATTCCCAACCCCACAGTCTCTGGAGCCTTTTGTGTAAATTTGTAAATTAATTTGAAAATAAAACGGCTTCTTTTCTCAAATTGTCTCCTGCTTCTGGCATTTCTTACAAATTAACTAAACTTTCCACTGATTAAACTGTTCCCTCTTCAAATCAGTACTTTCCATTGAATCTTGCCTGGTAACCCATCTCGTCTCCTTAACATGTTGGCTTTTTCCTGCTTTACTCTTCAGTCATTATAGCCATGCCGGATTTCCCATGGCACTCCTTGGTATCTCAACCACAGTCGCCATACAGTAGAAACTACCACCCAATCCACACTCAGAATTCATGATTCAAAGTTGTTTTATTGGCATGCATTGGGTTTAGTACAAGAATAGGGTGAGAAGGTATGTACAATAAAATAATTGACTAGCATAAATAAGGATAACAGTCATAGTGAGAATATTTTGAATAGTGATTATATTAACAAGATTCAATTGTGTAGATAGTTCCACATGTGACAAACATTAACTTCAAAAAAGCAGAGAAACTGAATAGACAATTCAGAACAGAATTGTGTGGGCCTCCTCATCTTTCTTTTTCTAGTTAAACTATAGGGTGCATTCCTTACATTATTTCCCATGATTAGCGCCCTCCATCTGTAGTCCTTTGATTGTTTCTGTTTTACTTTAATTTTCTGTCATCTCTACTTACCGAAACGTCCCCTCTTTTCCCATTTCTTTTACACATTTTTTCATCTTTTTTCCATTTGGTCTCCCTTCCTCCTCCCAGAATGCTAGAGTGACCAGGAATCCAAACTAAAAACACTTCAATCTCCATTGTACACATTCTTTTTTATTGTTGCATCATTTCGAACATCTCTTCTATTAATAAACTCCCCTTTCAATGCAATAAGAAAACTTAATTTATCTGAAAATATGGGCACTTTTTAAGGCTTTTTTTCAGCTATTTTAAATATTGCAAATAGAATAGCTGTCATTTCTGCAACAAATATTGAAAAAGTAGTCAGACAATCTACTTTATAGATATCTAATTCTGGCATATAACAAACATTGCCAATCTTCCTGTTTTTGGATCCCTGGATTCATACTATTCTCCTCTGCAAAAGCTTGACTCTTCCTCCAGTTCCATTACCCTCGTACTTTCATAATTTGCTCACTCCGTTCTATTCAACAGTTCGGTTTGTCCATCAGCCACCCCGCTAACACATTTATATTTACATTCTTAATTCACCTACCGTCCATGTATTTCCAAGGAGTAAGTTCTGTATGCTGTGAGTTAGACTTTGTCCAATATTTTATATTTATCCTTAGAGATCCAATGGCATCTAATTTATTAAAACCTTTATTATATCAGATTTCGGAGCTCCTATACACACCCTTATTGGTTTAGCTTAAAAATGATCACATGTGACATGTTCATTCCTTTAATAAATAAAGCCGTCATCAGAAAAACTTCCAGCTTTCAATCAATAAGGAAAAACTCAACCAATGGCTGGAAATCCCGCCACATACAGATTTCAGAACTTCTTTTCTCCCTACAATTCGTTTAATTAATAACGTTTCTACTTTTAAATGTAAAATGCATGTATTTCTATAGTATGAATTATAGTGACATAAAAAAAAAACTATTGCCATCAATTGCGGTGAGTTACGGTAATTTCTTTTTCCGTACTCATAAATATCGTGTACGTCATCTCCTGTTCTTGTGGTCTTTGGGCTGGAGCAAGCTTGCTGCAGTCTCTTTACGACTCGGCAGGCAAAGATGGCGGACGCACAGGTATTTTTCGTGCTACGGCGTGGTAACTGCCATTTGGGAATTTTCCCATTAGATATACGTAGTAAACTACATTTAAAAAAATGTTAAAGTAGAGCTTAGATGACGAGATTCGTGTATATACTTGCATATGTTAAGTACATACTAGGATGGTTTTCTGATTAAAGTACAAATCGCTGTAGAAGCGAGATGAGCGAACACTAAAACTAGGCCGCGTGTGTCAAAGCTGTCCTTGTGGTGGTCTTTGAACGTTCAAGGTATTGTCCCAGATTTTGCTAAAGACGTAAATTTAAGAAAGCGATTCTTTATCAGTGGGCCAAAACAAAATCGGCGCACTCTTTAGACATTGAGGTAGCCAGCATGGGAACCACATTCCGGAAATTTACAATGAGGTTTGATCACTTCCACGAAGTTCGTTAAATAGATTTCAAACATCGTTGCTGGTACCTTTTTTCTTAATATAACCAGTAGCCGCATCATACGTGCGTTTGTCCAAAGTTATTTTGTCCCTTCTTACAAGTTGTGCTGCAAGTGATGTTTATTTCACGATGGTCTTCCAAGCCAGTGTGGCTCTGACGACAACGCCTTAAGGCAACACTGATGCAGCTATAAGGTCCTTTATTCCGATTTAAGGGCGTTTTGGTCGTAGCTTTAAGTTATTTTGATGCATCGTATGTTAAGTGTGGGTTTATGTCCGCAGACCGAGAGGGCATACCAGAAGCAGCCCACCATCTTCCAGAACAAGAAACGCGTTCTGTTGGGTGAGGGCGGTGGCAAAGAAAAACTTCCACGCTATCACAAGAGTGTTGGCCTGGGCTTCAAGACACCAAGAGAGGTGAGGATTGGTAATGTAGTTGGATTATTGTTTATGCAACTGGTGACAAATCCAATGACATGAAGGGGATGCTGAAATTAATCAAATGAAAGGATGATATGCTTTTAATATTAAAAATACTGTCTTGGTAAGGCTGTATTTTGCAAAAATTGACACCGGTGAAATGTAGCCTTTGCAAGTGATGTTTTTCTCACGATGGTTTTCCAAGCCTCTGGCTGTGACGACAGTGCCTCATGGCAATACTGATGCAGTTTTCCAGCTGTCCAAAGGCTGGTGGTTTTGGAAAAACCCTCTGAAAATGATTGCGTCCTTCTCTACAGGCCATCGATGGTACCTACATTGACAAGAAGTGCCCCTTCACCGGCAATGTGTCCATCCGTGGTCGTATCCTCTCAGGTGAGTTGACCTGCCTCAAGACTTCATCTTGCAAGATGTATTTCTATTCCCAGACGTCCCTTTCCAAAGCTCTTATGCAGGCTTGCTAAAGCCTATTGGAGGAATGCAAGTTTGTTCTTGCTGCTGCAAGTGATGTTTTTCTCACGATGGTCTTCTGAGCCTGTGGTTTTGATGACACTGCCTAATGGCAACACTGATGCAGCATAGAGCACTTTGTTACTTCTCATCCCTCTTCTCTGGCATAGCATTGTCTGGGGCATGCTCTTTGGAGTTAGTGGTGGTTAAATTGCCAACATTCCATATCTACATGGCTACTTTTTGCTTTGTTATATCACTTAGCCTGACGTTTGAGTTTTGTAGTCTATTGTCTTCCTCTACAGGTGTGGTGACTAAGATGAAGATGCAGAGAACCATTGTGATCAGGCGAGACTATCTGCACTACATTCGCAAGTACAACCGCTTTGAGAAGAGGCACAAGAACATGTCTGTCCACCTCTCCCCGGCCTTCAGGTAAGATGTGCTTTACTCGCTATTACCATTTATGTTCTCCTTGGATGGATGTATGGATCAGTATCAGCTCGTTGCTTTGTCTGTCACCAATGTACCGAGTTGCTGTATAAACTGACCTTCATTTCCTTTGCAGAGATGTCCAAGTTGGAGATATTGTGACTGTAGGAGAATGCCGACCTCTAAGTAAGACCGTAAGATTCAACGTTCTCAAAGTCACCAAGGCAGCTGGAGCAAAGAAACAGTTCCAGAAGTTCTAGAGGGTGCCAGAATATTCTAAACTCAGTTTAGTCTGAGGCCAGCTGTGTATTGCTTCTATTGTTACCAATAAAGGCGAGGTTCTGTGCAACTAACTTGTGTGGTCAGATTGCATTTTCAAGAAATTGACTTGCTTGAAAAACGGCATTTCATATTTGAAGTGCAGGACATTCTGTGGATTACAGTGGACCCCAGCAAATGTATCCGACAACTGCAAAGGCTTGGGCTCTTCATAATGAACATGCTTGTGGGTGGCTCACTTGGTAATGTCATTCCCAGACTAAAACATGAATGCTTGATCAGTTTTGTAAAACTTCTGTATTAAAAAGCTGTAGCCTTTTGTCCTGTGCGGCACTCATAATTTGCAGTTTCTCTCATCCACGAAGTAATCAATACATGTTACATTGATCAACACTTTCAGGTTTATCTGAAGAAAATGCTTCTTGGTGATCTGAGTACAGTAAGTTGTGTGGACAATGAGTGGAAAGGCATACACTGAGGTTTTTGGATTATTTGGCTTAGTTTTGGTCTGGTATGCACCCTACGAAATACCAATGTAATGAGAATGAGGTGGTAGTTGGCTCTTTTGTATTTAAGCCTGCTACATATATTTTAAGTTCCAAAAACGTTTTGAGAGTTTAATTGGTCTTCTGTAAATAATGCCATAGCTCTGTGAGGGCATCTTATTTCCACACTTACTGTTCAAGAACGCATGTTTTGTCATTTTCATAGTGTTTCTGAGAAAATTCTGAAACTGATTACACTTTGATCTTTTTTTAAAGTCACTGAGCAATCGTCCATAGAAAACGTTTTTGTCCCGTCTTGCGTTTTAACAAGTCAGGCTAGAATTATTTTATAGTAGTTAAACAGTTTTTATCACCTTTTCCCCCCTAGATGTGGTTGGGAAGAGGCTTCGGAAAACGTTATGGTCCATAAGCTTACCTTACTAACGAACTAAGCACATTCATAGGTTTTGCTTAAGTTTTCCTACTTATAACGGCTTGAATGCTTTACTTTTTCATGAATTTCGGACTATGTTTACGATTTCATTTATCATTGAAAGTATTTCAAATATAGCATGTATTCATGTAAACAATTAAGCATTCGATCATTAATTTATTCGTAGTTAATGATGAATAAAAGCTTTCACACAAAATGTCCTTAATAATATATATAATCCTGAATCTACAGCACTTTGTACGTCGCTTTGGACAAGAGCGTCTGCTAAATGACACAATGTAATGTAAAATATATATATATATATTAAAAACTTCCGATTTAATTATTGTATACGTTAAAATATAATAAACTTTCTACTACAGTATGGATTTTTTTAGAAAGAGGCGAACACCGTATTTGTATTAAGTACACAAATAAGCCCGCCATGACAACCATAGAAGAAGAAGACAACGACGACGCAGTCGTAAAGTAGGTTTTAGGAAGCGATTTACGTCCTGGCGCCATTTTGAGAGGGAAGGAAGAAAACCTGGTGGAACAGAGTCGGAAACACGCTGAGCAAGAGCTTTGTTCCTCGTTCAAATAAAATATATTACCGATAAAGGAGACGTTAGTATAATTTTTTTTAGTATTTTATTTTGTTTAACGTCTTTGTGGCTTCATCGCTTGAAAGAAATTGAATGCAGGATTGAGGTAAGCATGCGAAATAATCTAGCGTTATGTAGACCACGAGGCCTGTTGCGGGTAGTAGCTAACCTCTCAGAAAAGCTACCCTCTCCTATATATTAACTTCTAGGTCGTCAGCTGTGTAATGTAATGCTAGTAAATGACGAATAAACCGTAAATTTATGTAGAGATTACCTGCTCGCAGACTGGAAAGGTTTGCCTGGCTCGCTCTAGTCATTGATTCTTTCGTTTACTCCAGCCGACGATAGTAACGTCGGGATTATGAAACCTAAATTTTATTCACACCGTGTTTTTCCTTTCTTTGCCAAGTGCGCGAAAGACTGCACCGCCAGTTGCGGGGGTTGGTTTGTTTTTTTGGCTTTACCATCTTAACTAGCTTTTAATGCAATACTTCGTTGCCTCACTTGAGCAGTGGCATTCGTCTAGTTAGATTAGACTACAATAAAGCGTTGTTGTACTCCTGTTAATTTGTATAAACTGCGGCCAGTGTGCCTTAATGGCGCACCTACAGGTGTATGTCTCCACACAGTAATTCATGTAATGTCTACCAAAATGACATGTCTTATTTTTTTTTCCCCTCCAGGTGAAAGATGACACAGTTCCTGCCCCCGAACCTATTGGCGCTGTTTGCGCCACGAGACCCTATACCATTCTTATCACAGCTGGAGAAATTGCCCCATGAAAAACACCACAACCAGCCTTACTGTGGCATTGCCCCTTTTATAAGGCACTTTGAGGTATGAGGTCTTTGCCACCCACCCTATTGCATATTGGTCCTTCTCAGGAATGACTGCTCTGTAATAAACTCAGATGTGTTCTGCCTAAAAAGATATATTCTCTTTAAAGGATCCCCGAGATGCCCCACCGCCCACTAGAGCGGAGACTAGAGACGAGAGGTTGGAGAGAAAGGTAATGTTAATGGTGGCTGAGCGGAATGTCTGTTACAGTGACAGTAGGAGAAGGATGGTGCTGATTTGTTTCTGTGTCACAGAGACGAGAGAAGATTGAGAGAAGACAAACGGTTGTGGAAAGTGAACTCAAGCTGTGTAAGTGTTGCTTTAATGGGGAACAGTACAGTGTCCTCAGTCATGTGACTTTGCTCTCTTGGGTAGGGGGTTCTGTAATTCTGATCTGGGTTGCAATAGAAAGTTACTTTGAGAAAGTCTCCACCCCCACCCAGAACTCTTTTGTTGCCAAAAGATGGCAAAATACTACTGTAATCATATCTGTATGTTTGAAGCATACTTGTAGAGTGTCAAAAGTAATCTAAGTGATTATTGTGGATTGTATACCATTTCGTAAGGAATTCTCATCCAATGTAGAACTCATTAAAATCTGCTATTCTTTATGTGTTATACTTTACGTTTATGCGCTACACGTTGTACATTTCTACCATTTTCTTTCCCATAGGGGATCCTCATAATGACCCTAACGCCCAGGGAGATGCCTTCAAGACCCTGTTTGTGGCCAGAGTTGTATGTGTGCTAGTTGATTCTCTGCATTGCATGTCAGTGGTCCCTGCAGGAAAGTTTAATTCACAGGAAGTAACTGAACATGTTTAAACGGCTTGTTTGCACAACCTTTTTTTTCTTTAAATTCCTCAACACAGAACTACGATACCACAGAGTCCAAACTGCGGCGTGAGTTTGAAGTGTATGGGCCAATTAAACGGGTAAGGCGGTGTTTATTTCAAATGTTATATCTAGGTAATTGCAATAAGTCATCAGACATCGAGGTGTCTAACGTTGGTCCGTTTCCCCAGATTTACATTGTCTACAACAAGAAGACGAGCAAACCCAGAGGCTATGCCTTCGTCGAATATGAACATGAGAGAGACATGCACTGTGAGTAAACGCTGAAATCGCCATGTACACAAGTGGTGGCAATTATACCTGTGCTGCCACATCCTGCACATTGTGTACCCGTACATACCTACTGATCATTGCCTAGACATCATACTTATCCAAACACACAAGCATGTATATTTCTACATTATCTTCCACCTGTCAGGTCCTGCTCAGCCGATATTAATTTGAATTAGTCCCTCTTAAGACTGTGATCTGCTCTAAATGCCTGAATAATCTCAGCCTGGCATTATGCATATAGTGGTGTATTTAACCTTGATGCTTTCAGTTTGCAAATTTATAATTTGGGGCAGCTGATTCTATTCACTAAATTTGAGCATCCTTGAATGGTTGTACTTAGAAATCGCATTTTCTCTAAAACCGTCTATTGTCAAAAATGTATCACTTAATTATTGTAGTATTCTCAGGACCAAAGCTAAGCCGTGAGTGTTTCGTTTTGAACTGAAGGAAATGTTTTTGGGCAGTTCTGAATATGAGCACACATCCAAATGTAGCAGCTTGATACAGATGTTAGGCTCTTAATGCGTTGCATAAAGTTGCTCTAGTGCACCAGTCAGAGTAGGGACAATGGAGAACCTGCCTGTGCTCTGTGGGGGCTTGGCGAGTTCAGAATCTGTAAATGCACTTGCTAACACGCTAGCATGCTATTCTCTCCCGGTTATTTGGATGTTCATGTCCGACTTGCATGAACCGCAGTCAATGCATAATTCACTTGTATTGTAATGCAAGTTCATTTCATTGCAATGTCTTTAATCCTGCACTTTTAAATAATGCACTGAGGTTCAGACAGTCGGTAAAATCAAAGTGCGCCCCCCAAAAGCAGAAGGCCCTGACAGATGCATAGTGTGTTTGTCCTGACTGTGAGTGATTGTGCTTTGAATTACTCAACTACTTGGCTGTCTGGATTACTGTGTTCGTATGCTTACTGGAGTGCCTCTGTAAATATTACGTTGGGTGTGATCGTGGTGTTTTGGTCATTGTGTAGCAGAGATTTGTCTAAAACAAGCTTGCGTTTTGAGAGGAATGGTCTATTTTAAATGAGCAGGTAAGACCATCGTAAAGGCTCAAAGTTAGAGAGCGTTAAAGAATTGCCATGTGAAAATCTAATCTGGTTGTGTATATGCGTATTTGTGTAGCATTTGTCAGGCACCCATCATTTACATGGTGCCACATTAGCGTGAGGACAGCGCTTCATCCTTCATTGAAGGCATCAGTCTTCTGAAAGTGTCTGCTGTGTGTCTTGCAAAGTGTGTGTGTGTGGCACATGGCTGTGGGCAAGAGGAAGTGAAGGCGCCGGCTCAGTTGAAAGAGCATCCTCCTGATGTGCTGCAGACACTTTCAGTGGAGTACGGCCACGTGCCTTATCAATGGAGGCGGAGACCTGCATTTCAAATGTCTTTTTTTGATTGGAGGTCTCTCTAAACGTTTTTAGCTTAACTGTGTGGATGTCAATCTCAGAACTGTGTGACTGTCAGTTACTGCAGTGTATTAACTGTGTGTTGTTCTCATTGTCACTGCAGCCGCCTATTTCTGATGGCTATTGGCCAGAACTGGCTTGCAGATGATGGTTATGGTACTTCCTGTACACCCTACTACCACAGCTCAGTGCATGGTTGGTATAATGGGTTTGTATATGATGGGTAAGATTTCTTTTCACCCACACTCTAGCATAGAGTATCTAAGGACATATGCTGATTAGTTTTCCTGTTGCATTAAAACATCTGACTCTTGTGTGGCAAGCTGTGGAAAGTTGCTGTCGATTAAGCGTTTAAGGTGGAATGTTAACTCGTGTCCACCTTGAACATAAAGTACACATTCATACATTGTTTTTTCTTTTTCTTGACCCTGTTAACATTTTTTGTGCCTTTAATGGATTACACTGAGCCCAATGTTCCAGTAAAACCATGTGTACCTGTTGCACAGGAATGGAGACATGGTCTTTTTAAAAAAGTAATCAGGGCTCACTATCCACTATTGAGCCACTGATCTCTCCTGTTTAATTCTACTAGTGCTTTTTATTAAAAGCACAAAAATTGGAATACAAAAAACAGCTATATCGTTTAGTTTTCAAGTCTGTTAATGAAGTTAATTGTCCCACAGATATGACCTAATTAGTGAAACCTGGAGCAGTTAGTCACTGGTGGAAGAAAAACTCTCTGGGGGGTCTTGCTGAGTTCTTGACTAGAGAACAAATGTGCGACAAAGCACATTTAATAGCCCCTTGCAGCACTGACATGTAAACTCCTTTTTCCAAAACCTGCAAACTCGCCAGGTTGCAACTCACTTTTCCTACTAAGCTGTCCCCTACTCTGTGACTGGTGCTGCAGTTTAAGTTTTTAATTAGTTTTTTCCTTTCTCAACATGTGTGCCTATATGTACAGCATACATTTTGATGTACTTGCCCTATTTCCATAAGTTTTGTTTCCAGCACAGATGAGTGTCGGCCTAGAAAACTTGGGGTTACCCGAACCTTTGTTCTTAGTTAGATTAAAACTGTATTACAGTTTTAATTTGGGTTTTGTTAGTTCACCTCAAGGCCAGAGAAGCTGTAGGGGGAAAAGTGAGCTGTACTGTGTGGCACTTTTTGTTGAGATTAGTAAACATGTTCCTGCTGATGTTTTTGGTTAGTATCGATCTTTAAAGAACTTACCCCTATGAATACAAGGTGTCACGCATACTTGATTGGAATACTTATTCAGAAGGCGTCGCCAACTGTTGGAGTTTGTAGTGTAGTTTTACCCCTCTGCACCTGTCCTCTTCAATGACGAAGACTCTAGGGGTTTGTGGTAAGGTGATATTCCATTTGCATAGATGTCCAACAGATGCAGAAGATATTGGAGAGGTTGGGTATTTAAGCTTTTTCCCCCTCAGAAGAGGTGTAGCAGGGGGAAATAACTAGAAATGAACAGATGTCGTCTACTTTCTTTTCTTTTATTTGGGGTTGTGGTAAGGCAACCCTCTTGACATTAGTGCTAATCTTTTCTATGGACTTTTGTTTAAAAAAAGAAAAAGCAGGGGTTGTGGTAAGGCACCCCAGGTACTCTGAGCAAACCTTTTAGTCTGTCTTCTGGATGCATCTGCCAGTGCTGCTGGAGTGACATTCCTGATCCCTCTGGAATCCCTGGGCTTACAAGAGGTCCCATGGCTGCCTGCTTGTGAGTTGTGATCATTGTGAAATCTTTGTATGCCGGTCTGTGGAATAGAGGACCACACAGATTTTAAAGTCCTACTTTAAATTGCTACACTTCTTTGTATGGTCTTATGGGCTTTAATGGCTCTTCACCAGGTGATGGTGAGAATGGATGGACACGAAGAAGCATTTTGAGTAATTTGTCCGTTTGTCCTGGGTTTTATAGTCGGCACACAATTCAGCAATGTTTGCCATGGTAAGATTTTTAAAAATAATATAAACCATTGGACATTCTCCAGATGTTGGTTTTATGGTCAAGTGGTTCCTTTGAGATTCCACTGGCTGTGTGGCAACTTTGTTGCATATTGTGTATATAGTTTTTTTGTTGAAGACTGGCAAATACAGTAAATATGAGAAAATGCTAAATGCATCTGTTGTGTGGTTTTTGACTGGTCCCAGTTCCTTAGGGATGTCTTGCCTGCTTTTCACATGTACCTGGGGGAGGGTGGTGGTGGTAAGATCTTATTAATGGTGGTCTGTGTCACTTGGTGAACTAAGTGATAAAGCAATTTAATTTTATATTCAAGCAATTGTATTTCCTCCAGACTTGTCAATTAATTTCCTATGCTAGAATGGTATAGGTGTAAATAGCTGTGTGAACTGGATGGGCGCTATGGCTAACAAATCCAAACATAGGGGCAACAGTGAAATGCACTTAAAGGTAAGTGTTTTGTTTATCCTTGAATTTAAGGGCCCTAAATTAAAGATGAGTTGGAAAACATTTTACTTGTTTCGCTGTTGGCCATACACATGTGCTTTATTCTTCCTGGGGGTTTTGTGACTTACAATGCAACTAATTTCTAGTCAATGCTGTTTCATGGTAAGAGCAACTCTGCAGAAGTGGATATTCTACCTGTTGCCTGTGCCGTAAGTAGAGTTGTTACTGGCAATCGCTTAATTTACAAATAACTTTTAAAAACTGTCTAATAAACTGTCTTCATGTTCACCAACATGGTTATATTGGGGATCCACTGCGAAATGCAGTGTAGAAGTTATATATAACTATATATTATCGCTTTTGGGCTCGGTTCAATGAAACTCATGACACCATATGGACAAGGCAGTAATGCGTATGTGAAGTCCTGGTACCTGTCTGGCATTAAACCAGCTACACCGCTCGGTAACGATCTTCAGCTTTAATTAGAGCAAGGGAGCACGTATCTCCTGATGAAAGTGCAATCTGGTGAGTGTCCATGATGCAGCAGGGCATCACTGAGAATCTGCCTCCCTCTTCTGCCAACGGTGCACATCCACCTTCCCACCTGGATTGCAGGGATTGGTTTGCACTTGAGGTTGCCCTTGAGTTGGATTTAAGCATTGGTTCTCGTTGCATGCATTTCAAGATCAACGTTACTACTTAAAAGTTCAACCCGGTTACACATAAAATATATACCAGAACTGCTATAGTATTTGGCCCTGGCTTTGAGAATTTAAAAAATTCATTACTATGGTTTATTTCTGGGTACTCAATCTCTGCAGTGTCTGGTTTTATTCTGCCTCTTGCATGCAATTCTTCCTCCTGAGAATTTTTGAACAAAAACCAGCCAACCGTGTGGCCTCGAGTTGAATACTCCCACTTTGTTCAGTCTTGTATTTTATGTCTTTTTTAACGGACACCCCAGTGAATGCTACACACACCTCCCCCATAGGTAAATGTTTGCATAAGTAATGTAACTTGCTTTACATTGGAGTACATACAAAAGTGGCAAAAACATTACAAATGCTGACAAAAATGGAATGGCAGCCTTCTCCTGGCTAATCCAAGACGGTTACTTTGTTCATCCTAAGCCACTTGAGTATATCTTCAGCCATATAGCCATGTAAATGTACAGATCTATATAAAAATATTATTCTGAGTTTAAGAGGTTTTGAAATGGCTTCCTAATTATTCCTGTTTTATTTATGTTGGTGCAGTGTGCTCTTAAAATGTGGTCCTTTCCAAAAGATCATTTTCAGATGTTCTGCTGGTCCTATTGAAGGTTAAAGGGAGTTCTGTGTGCTGGACCCGATATGGCAAAGATGCTGTTTGCATGCTTCCTCAGTTCATGTCTTTATCAGTACCAATTTAGCTTATTATCCAGGTATGTAAGTACTAATGTGAGGCTACCAGTCTTAGTCTGTGAATTACATAATTTTAACTTGAGGAAATGATGTGTGTCATTACTACAGCATTAAAGTTTACATTTGAAGGTGGTGAAACCCTACCGTAGAAGCAGAAGATAACGTTAAGAATGTAGTGGACCTATGTCTAATTGTTTTTTTTTATAGCCGTGGTTCGTCCAGAGTTTCTCTGAGTAATCCTCGATTGTCTCTGACTGCCATCTTTGCCTCGTTTCCCCATTTCCTTTCATGTTTTAACCTGTTTTTCTCCTTACTTTTTCAAATTCTTTACCTGCATGGCTGATTCTTCTCTTTTTAGCTGCCTACAAGCATGCTGATGGGAAAAAAATTGACGGGAGGAGGGTGTTGGTGGATGTGGAGAGAGGACGCACTGTCAAGGGATGGCAACCCCGCAGGCTAGGTGAGGAACTGCGTGTTTAAGTTTCTTGTGAAAGGAGTGCTATGTATATCACAAAATTATTAAATAGATGTCTGTCTATGCTTCTACTTTTTTTGTGAATGGTTTTCTCTTAGGTGGAGGTCTGGGTGGCACTCGAAGGGGAGGAGCTGATGTCAACATTAAGCACTCCGGGAGAGATGATACATCTCGTTACGATGAGAGGCCTATAGTAGGGTGCGTGAAATGTGTTTTTCAGAAGATCTCCACTGATGTGTGAATGACGGCGCAATTTTTTAACAACTTCTGCTTTCCTTAACTCAGGGAGCGAGAGAGAGGCAATGAGCGCAGAGCCGACCGCAGCCGAGAGAGGGATCGGGAAAAGGAAAGGCCCGAGAGGAGGAGGTCCCGATCCAGGGAAAGGAGGCGACGCAGCTCACCCTCCCGGGAAAGAGAGAGGGCAGACAGGGGGGCCGTGGGGGCTGGTCCAGGCGTGGGAGGGGCTGCGGAGGAGAGTGGGGGAAGTGGCAGGCGGAGGGAGAGGGAGCGGGAGAGAGGAGGTGTAGCAGGGGACAGCCGCAGCAGAGAGAGGAGCAGAGATCGGGATAGGAAGAGGAGGAGTAGGAGTAGGGACAGGAAGAGGGAGAGGGAGCGAGGGAAGGGAGGTGGTGTGGAAGGAGAGGAAGGCGGAATGGGGCTTGGTGATGGTCCAGGAGATGGAGAGAGGATGTTGGATGACCCTAGTTCTGCAGATCTAAGTAATCCTGCCAGGGATGAGGCAAACCTGGACGGTGATGAAAGGGGAAGGGAGCGTGGCGACAGAGGAGACCGAGACAGAGACCGAGATCGGGACAGAAGGCGCAGTCATAGGGACAAAGACAGGGACCGTGACAGAGAGAGGAGGAGGGGCGAAAGAGACCGAGAGCACAAAAGGGATAGGGGGGACCGTGAGAGAGGTGGAGACAGGAGGGAGGAGCGACAGGCCTCACTCCTGCCTTCCTCCGTAAATCAGGACGGGGGAAGTAATGGTGAAAGCATGCCAATGGCCGAAGAAGGCAGTCAGGATGGTATGATGGACCAGGAATCCATGCAGTCTGGGGAGGGGTACATCTCAAATGAAAACGGCTACAAAATGGAGCAGCCGGTGGAGGAATATTGAGTGGGGCGTCTGTACTGTACATGCTATTTGACTCCTCACCAGATTAGTTGGTGTTATGTTTTCATTTCTAGACAAATCCTTATTTGGTAAACCTCTCCCAAGTGGGTGCCCATGTAATGAACACGATGCTGTTAAACTTTTGTCCCGTTAATAACAATTAAACTGTACCATTGTCGGGTTATAACTTCCCAGAATCGTGTGGCAACAGTCGGTTCCTATGGCCTACTGGGCCACAATGTTCTTTTGTTAAGCTCATCCACTTTGCCTATTTTAATACTTTAAAATTGCTAAAGGTGATCCTCGAAGGTTGACCGTTGTGGACTCATATGTGTGACCTGACAGGTACAGGCAAGAGAGCACACTTTTATAAATAGTGGTGCTTGTTTGGTTTCTTTTTGTTTTAGTTTCTGTGCTTCTTCATACTTTCAAGGTTACTTCTGGTTGCTCAGGTTTCCCTTAAGACCAATGCGTTTAGTTAAAGTGCATTTTCAGTAGCAAGTCATTGAAAATAGATAGTTCTGTAGCACTTTTTGTTTGGGGGCAAGAGCTCATGCAGTATGAAATGGTATAAGAGCGCCAGTAATTAAAGTGCATTTCTTTGGTCTGACATAGGATACGCTGGTTTCTGGCTTTTTGGAAACGTGGAATGTTCCTGAACTAAACCAGTGTCTTCATTGTTGGTTCCATTCTGTGAGGCTCATGTAAAGTTTTTAAATTGTCATTTTTTTTAAGAATAATTCACTAAAATAAATACTGCGGTCACAGTCAGATACAATGTTAGCGCTCCAGTTTTTTTTGTATTTAACAATCTTAAACTGTTTTCAGGATTTAAAAAATCAGTCTTTTGAATTTGTAAAGCGTACAATATTTTTTAAACACAGAATGTGTGTCTGAAGGATTTAGTTGATTTAGTCAAATGTAATGGGTCTTTTACCTTCCACTCAAAAGTCACTACTTGCCACAGATACAGATTTCCACAAAATGGATAACCGAGTGTATAAAGAACTTTAGGTGCCCAGGCTTTAGACCTCGGCGCTTTACCAGCTTTATCAATTATATAAATCCTGAGAAAAGAAAATTGAAAACATTAAGGCTGTTAACTGAATCGTTTGGGATAAGAACATGGGTGTCTTTTGCCTTGTATTGCACAGTCCTCCCTTTCCCTTCTAATTATATGGCAATGTAATTGTATGGGGAACTTTCCAAGTGCAAACAACAAGCCATATAGTAATCTGTCCATTTGTTTTGTGAGTCCAAGCTTGTCCAACGGGGACGTCTGTTATGTGCGAACTAGCTTGTAATTGCAATGGACATCTCGGTGTCCCTAAGTTTGCACCATGCAGCTTTTGGGGAAGAATAAAACATTTTCTCAGAATCCTGGAGTCACTGCTCTTTGGTTCTGGTTAGAGCTTTTAAAGCATTTCTCCACACTCTGCAGTTGAATTGCTAATTTCAATGTCTGTCTTTCACATGTCAATAGTTAATGGAAATCGTTTAAAGGATTTGTGTACTAATTGGTAAATTTTTGGTTGCTGTTTTATTCGATTTTATATACTTGAGTGGAGAAGAACCTACAAATTAACTTAAATTCAATAAGAAAAGCCTTGTATGTTGTGGTGGAAGGGGGTAAGGATTATTAGGGATTTTTATCTTTTTTTGGCAGACAGCATGTGACCGTACCTGTTCCAATGAGTGGTGTTAGCCAATTGTATTGTTTCACATTGTCAATTCCTGTAAAATAAAGTTTTTAATAAAACAAATAAACTAGAAAGAGTCCTTTCCATTTGCTGCTTCATATTGCAGTCTTTTATACATTTATAAAATATGCATTTGGTATATATTTTACTTCTGCTTGACCACACCCTCTGTTAAAGGAAGGTAGTTAAGTGTTCACACTAGATCTATAATAGGTTTGTCACTGGATCTTTTGGCAGGTCTTTTACTTAGTGTGTTGCACATGCCTCTTTGTAACTACATTTTATTTTATAAATATGACGTGTTAACGGTGACTTGTATATGTCTCAATGAGTGAAAAGTTTATTCAATGAGAAGGGTCAAAAGTATAATATATGGGAAGTTGATCATTTGAGTAGGGGTGCGTCACTACGATACCAATAGAAGTATTTCTCATAAGAACAGATTTTATAATGGCACCAATCTATATTTGTCAAGGCATTCCACATTCAATGATTCGTAAAGTGAATTTATATATATCTATTACTAAAGTGAAAAATAAACTGCCCCTGTTTTATACATATTTAGTTATTTTATACCCTTTTATATAATTGGATGTTAATGGTGCAATTAGAAATTGTGGTGTAGAAACGGTGCTATTTCAAGTTTTTTTTTGTTTTTTTTAAATAAGCTTTCACTTGGGACAGTAGTTATATTGGTCCATAGATAATTATTACTAAGTGAATGCTAAAATGATCTCCCTTGAGACTTCCAAAAACATACAAGATCTCATCAGGGCATTGGGGAAGTCCCAAGAACATTTTGAACTCAGACACACCATCTGAATTTGGATGTTGCTGTTTCAGCTGAAAAATAGCAAAAGGAACAGATTATCGTTTTCTTCCAAATTCAAATAATGAGCAAAATATAGTATTAAGAAAATTCATATTTATGTTTGTGGGGGAAGAACAAACATGTTAAGGTACAATATTTCAACTGAGAGTTATTAATGAGTAGACAAAAACTAATTACTAATAGTGTCACAATTTTTCCTTACAGCCATTTTTGTTTTCTTGTATACATTTTATTTCTAATTGTTATACTATAACATCTCTACTTATATATACAACGATCAGCAATAACATTATGACCACCTGCCTAATGTGTAGGTCCCCCTTTTGCCACCAAAATCGCCCTGACCCGTCTAGGCATGGACTCCACTAGACCTCTGAAGGTGTGCTGTGGTATCTGGCACTTAGACATTAGCAACAGATCCTTCAAGTCTTGTAAGTTGCGAGGTGGGGCCTCCATGGATCGGACTTGTTTGTCCAGCACATCCCACAGATGCTCGATTGGATTGAG
>JAOVYW010000039.1:1352107-1362496 GCA_025775045.1 Hiodon tergisus
CCCTCTCGTCCAACATCAGTGTCTGACCTCACAAATGCTCTTCTGGAAGAATGGGCAAAAATTCCAACAGACAAACTTCAAAATCGTTTAGAAAGCCTTCCCAGGAGAGTGGAAGCTGTTATAGCTGTGAAGGGGGGACCAACTCGATATTAATGCTTATGGATTTAGAATGGGATGTCATAAAAGCTCCTGTAGGTGTGGTGTGTAGGTGTCCCAATACTTTTGTCCATATAGTATATATATATATATACACACACACACACACACACTCACACACACACACACACACATCTATATATACACACCTGAGAGTGTGTATATAAAGGTACCAAAGATGAGCATACATATTTGTAGTCAATATATTTAAAAAGTATTGTATGTTCAATACAGGCCATAATCTCAGGTATTACAGTACTAATGCTTATTAATGTTCTATAAAAGCTTTACAAATTAATGTTATTGCATTACTTTATACATTAAATTTAAAATATAAGTGTCAAAATAAAAGTGCCTTTATGAGTAATATCCATGCATTTTTTCCTCTGTTTAGTAAATATCAACTCTATATATAAGATTGAATGTGAGTTTGTTTTGTGAAGATTATGTGATGAGAATTTGTGCAGTATCCTGATGAACCCCCACTGGAATCCAGAGTTTGATGCTCAAACCCTCTCCTCCTCCAGACATTACACTGTGCCTGTTTCATCACGAGTCCTGACGCCACGAGAAGATGCTGCCGCAGGGCAGAACACTATTTGTAGTCATGAGGAGAGACATGAGAGTGAGGACTTGAAGGGGTCTCACCCTTTTTTACTCAGGATATCCACGTGTCCACGTGATCCAATATCACGTCGTCTTGTTCTTATTGCTGTGGAATGGGCCCACAACTCCACCTAGATCCAGCGAGGGTTTAAATGTTGCATGAGACGGAGGAGCAAGTCACGAAACAAAGCCACGACTCTATGATATGAACCCTTGTGATGAATTTCACCGGCAGGTTGTGTCAGCGTGTCACAGGGCTGATAGATCAGTGTGAAGCTACCTCATGTTTCAGACATAGAGTTATTGTCCTGTCAGCCAGTCAGCCATTGTTCTTGGGTGCCAATGAACTCAGTAGTCAGTCTCCCTGTGTGTCTGTCATTACATTTAAAGGGATATTAATAATAAAGGTGTGTTAAAGGTCTGAGTTATCTGGATTCCTTATATACACTCTATTTCACTCCACTTTATTAGGTACACCTCTTCAACTGCTCGTTAACGCAAATATCTAATTAGCCAATCACATGGCCGCAACTCATTGCATTTAGGCATGTAGACATGGTCAAAACTGAAGTTCAAAACAAGCTTCATTATGGGGAAGAATGTAATTTAAGTGACTTTGAACTTGGCATGGTTGTTGGTGCTAGATGGGCTGGTTGGAGCATTTCAGAAACTGCTGATCTACTGGGATTTTCACACACAAACATCTCTAGGGTTTACAGAGAATGGGTCGAAAAAGAGAAAATATCCAGTGAGCGGCAGTTCTCTGAGCGAAAATGCTTTGTTGATGGCAGTCAAATAACCCCTTGTTACAACCGAGGTATGCAGAAGAGCATCTCTGAACGCACAACTCGTCGAACCTTGAAGCAGATGTGCTACAGCAGCAGATGACCACATCGGGTGCCACTCCTGTCAGCTAAGAACAGGAAACTGAGGCTACAATTCGCACGGGAGTACCAAAATTGGACAAAAGAAGATTGGAAAAATGTTGCCTGGTCTGATGAGTCTCGAGTTCTGCTGCGACATTCAGATGGTAGGGTCTGAATTTGGCCATCCTGTATCGATCCTGAGTCAACGGTTCAGGCTGGTGGTGGTGTAATGGGGTTGGGGATATTTTCTTGCCACACTTTGGGCCCCTTAGTACCAACTGAGCATTATTTAAACAGCACAGTCTACCTGAGTATTGTTGCTGACCATATCCATCCCTTTATGGCCACAATGTACCCATCTTCTAATGACTACTTCCAGCAGGATAACGTGCCATGTCACAAAGCTCACATCATCTCAAACTGGTTTCTTGAACATGACAATGAGTTCACTGTACTCAAATGGCCTCCCCAGTCACCAGATCTCAATACAATAGAGCACCTTTGGGATTTGGTGGAACGGGATATTCGCATCATGGATGTGCACCTGACAAATCTGCAGCGACAGCATGAGCTATCATGAGAATATGGACCATAATCTCTGAGGAATGTTTCCAGCACCTTGAAGAATTAAGGCAAAAGGGGGTCCAACCCGGTACTAGCAAGGTGTACCTAATGAAGTGGCTGGTGAGTGTATGTTGCACTTTACAGAGGGCATTGGCATACGGATTGTATTGTTAAAAGAAGATGAGTAAGACAAATAAATAGGGGTCTGTAATTAATTTACTGTGAAAAAGACTAATTAAAGCCCTGGGCTCTTTCTCATTAGCATGTAACATATGTGTTGCAGTCAGTTTGCAATCTGTCTCTTAACAGGGTTTTGCTCTTAATTAGTATCCTACTCTATAGGCCAACAACTCAGCTGTAAAGAATATATTTGTCCATTTTGACATTTTTTTGCATTTTTCCCAACCCACTTTTCCATACTATTTGATAGTTTGGTTTGGAGCTACACTTCCTGTATGTATGGACCTCAGAACTGGCTGCCATTTCTATCTGTGGTCAAGGTTTGTACAGCTCCTGCCTAAAAGGGCAATGAGAGAGGACCGATGCAGTACATCGTGCGAGGGAGAGAGAGGGCTGGGCCTAGGGCACCAGAGGAGGATGCAGAGGTGGGCGATTTATGTGCAAATTCATCCTTCTCTATTAATTTCCGGAAGTGAATCATTGGTGTAATCCTAATCTGAGAGTGACAGATTAAGGGAGAGGGTGAGGGGGGAGGAGGTGGGTGGAGATGGAGAAAAGGGAGGAGGACAGAAAAAGCAGGATTTAGTGAATAGTGAGAGAGGACTCTGGAAGGAATCAGAGTTAGGGAGAGAGAGAGAGAGAGAGAGAGAGGACACGAACCATAATCCATCTTTATTCAAACACAATTCATTTTTATTGAGAGATTTGACCACCCCCATCACCCATTTACGTGTCTGTAATTTTCTCACCCATATATCGGCTTGCATCCTGTGGCCAGGCCTTATATGGAATCCCTGCACTGAACACAAGTCCGTTGCACATTAAATAATGCAGCGATCCAAGCAGGGATCACTACAGCAATCACAAACCACTCTTGACACGCTCTTTATAAGTTATGTATAAATTCCACTCATTGCTTACATATTCTCGACAGTTCATAGGACATTTGGTTAGAGTGTTTGTGTATTAATATTCTTCTGAGCACTTTAACCATTAACATTACTTCCCAGGGTTGGTATAAACTGCGTTACGCGATTGGAAGCTCCCTCTGTGTCAATGTGTCAATGGTAATGTACAGGAAAGAGCGACTGAGTGTGGACTCTTCAATCCTCTCAATCCGTCTCCCATTCACTCATTCCCTGACTCTATCAGATTGCGTGTTGTCAGTGGTGTACTGAGAAACGTAGAGAGAGAGAGAGAGAGAGAGAGATGGCGAGAGATAGTGTTGGGGGGATTAAAGAGAAAATTATTTGTGGAAAAAGTGAGGAGCCTAGAGAAGGATGCAGATCAAAGGTAAGAAAAAAGGAAAAGGAGTGAGGAAGGGGAATGTAGTGTAGGGGAGTTAGGGAAGTGAAAGGCAAGATATTAGTATTGGATAAATCTGCACATACCATGTATTGTGATTTTTGAAATGATTCAAAGGCAGGCACCCAAGTTGACTCTGCCGGCATTAGGGAAGGAAACAGACAGGGGTGGGGTGTGTGTGTGGGGGGGGGATGAATTATTCATCTACAGGGAAATCTGTAAATATTTAATCAATGTCAGCAGAGAGAGCCTGAATTACCCTCAGTGTTAACTGTTAGTGGTGGATCTGCAGAGTGAAATGAGATGTGCTGAATGATTTCCAGGTCCCCACAGTGAAGTTCTTTTAACCTAGCAGGAAACAACCAATTAGTACTGATCATTCAGGGGGGAAATGCACAGAGAGATCCTGTGTGTGGACATGTGAGTGCTTGTCATTTTACAGTGTATTTAAAACTCATAAAGGCTGTAGACCATGACAAATCAATATCTGGATGATGTTTTTACCAGCATATTACATGCATATTTTTAGTAGACACACGTTTTCAAATCTGGTCCTGTTTCTAACTATATTTAGGTTTTGCGTACCATATCTAGAGCCCGTCTCCATTTACTCAGTTGTATGTAGTCCGATGCATAATTTAGGATAGCCCCTTTAGGGGCCTGAATCCTATTCTGCTGTTCCCTGATGCACCTGGATCTGCTTGCTGATTTGTCTCCAACAAATGATTAGTTAGTAAGTAAGCAGATAAGAACCGCCTCACATAGAGAAGGCATTCTATAGGCTGAGAGGAAGATGGAGCAGTTCAAAGACACTAGTAAACCTCCAGGGTTGTGTGATGGCTTTGGAAAAGCTTGGGACCTTGTGGCTAGGGTTAAGAGAGTCTTAATTTATCATACATGAAATGTATTCTGTTTGTGCTTAGTCTAATTATCGAATTAATCAATCTCGCTGTAGCGTCAGCTAATATTTGTGTTAGTGTGTATGTCTGCTGGTGGATGTGTCGGTAACCATAGGGCTTATCCACTAGATGAATTCAGCAGTGCCCCAGGAGAACAACTTCCATCAGACTTTAGTCTAGACCACCCATATTTACAAATATTCTTATTTCAAGCAAATCATTCACTGCTTTTAAACATATCAGGGGCATTTTCATTGTTGCTTCCTTTAAGAGATAATGAGCTTATACCTTGGATGCATAAAGAGTTTACATGTTTACAGGAAGGGTATGGGGAAGTATTAGAAGGTTCCCCTTATACATAAAAAGGTCTATGACCAAGCCAGAAGGTTGACTCTGAGGATCTCAGAAAGTAAAGTAAAATAACCATTACATACGCTGACAGATTGTGTAGGCTATCAAACAGACTACAACAGATTGGTATGGGGAATGCAGCAAACTGCTTTGTTTACTGAAGTACAGTGGTCTTCGGGCTTTGAGGATGCAAACGTGCTGTCACAAATTGTCCCTTTGGTTGGCCGCCGTCGGTGAACACGCTGTGTAGGGTTGAACACACTAAAAACTGCCATCAGTGGGAGCAGGCACAGGTGGGTGTGAGTTAGAAGCAATGATCCAGTTACCCAGTGAGCTGTATTAATGGGGGGAGAGCGGCAGGGGGCTGGGACTGGGACAGAGAGGCCACGCTGTAGTTAGCCTCAGTCCAAAGAAATCACACCAGGTTGCATGGCCCCACCTGAAGCACAGTCCTGTGGCTGCTGGACAAGGGTCTCAGCCTTTGCATGGTAAGTGAGATACAGCTCTGTCACCATGGTTTTCAGTGGAGCGGCAGCCATAGTAAGCCAAGTTTACTTCCAGCTGTATCACGGACATTGCAACAATGAATGATGGTCTGGAGTTAGAATGCATGTGTGTGTGCATGGGTGCATGCACACATGTGTTTGCGTGAGTGTGCATGGGTGCGTGTATGTGTGAGAGTGTGTATGAGCGCACGTGTGTGTGTGTGTGTTTCTGTGTGTGTATTTGCAGTTAGCATAGACACAGTTGTACAGGTTTCTGTGCCCAGGCTCTATCTGTTAGATACCCATGTAATGATTTCCATTGAGGCTCTTATTAATCTCTCTGTCTCTACATCTCTCTGTCACTCTGTTTCATCCTCCTATATATATATATATATATATATATATATAAACCTTCTGATGACAGGTTAACAAAAGTAGGGTAATATTTAAATTATTATACATATAATTTGAATGTCCTTCAGATTAGTCAGCTCAGCTCAGATAATGATCATGGCCATACACACATGCAATAAATAATGATTATGTAAAGACCTGGGGTACATGGATTCTGAACGGAACGGGTGAGATACTATCTACAGGGCCTCTCATAAATAGACAAAAGGCCAAAAGAATAAACTTAATAGTGGTATCACTGAAATGACTGGTTTCAGTTCCAGTACGCCAAGGTCTAAAGCCTAACAAGAATACTGAGTTTTTACTTTCCCACCTTTCCCCTTACTGCAGGATATTCTGATCTAATAGCTTTCACTTTCCTTGTAGCATTCAGTGCGTGACAGGTGTGCAGCAGAGCTAGCTGATCTTCTGAAATGTTACTCTGCACCATGGCAGGCAGACAGCACACAGGGGCCCTGCCCTGAGCAAACACATTAATGAGATCCACCATTTGTCTGCTAGATGTCACCACAAGTGTACAGACAGGACCGGGCACTTTGGAGAGTGACACAGTAGGGCTTACTGAGAGACCATGACAGTTCTCCAACGAGTTAGGCCAATTTACAGGGCCATTTACCATGAATCGGGTCCTGTGTTGGTTCACTCAGGGCAAGGCTTGACAGTGTAGGCAGCATTAATTAGAGGTATATCTATTCCCACCTGCCTTTCACTGAGTTTAACCTAAACCAAGTGGCCTGGGAATATTGATCTTTGACATCGGCCAAGACACCCATCCACTGTGGTGAATAGCTTGATTTGAATTGGCAGCGGAAGCCGGTGGCCAGTGTGCCTGCACCAGTAAGCACCGTGCTCCTGTAAAAGTGTCTCTGTCCATCTCACTGTGTCACAAGGAGAGCACTGTGCCAGAAGGACAGCAGGCGCAGGGGTCCCACGCTGGTCGAAGCGCGATGACTATGCTGTAGTTGGTGCGCGCTCGCTGGGGGATGGGGTAGCTGACAGCTGCTCCTGCACTGCGTTATGTCAGCAGGCTGACAACGTTACCGCCTTGTACAGAATGGGCCCAACGCAGGTCCTGGGTTGTCTGAATGGAACAGAGTTTATAAATACTCATCAGGACGAACTTCAGATATCTGGTCATTGTCATCTTCCCATACCTCATTCTGTGGTTGATCATCATCAGTGACTTCTTTTGCCAATGCTCAAGCTGGGGAAAGTATGACACTTGACAACTTAATGAGAGGAAGGCCAGAAGGGTCAGAATGATATTAAAGTTTCAGTAGGATTCGAGAAGAGGGAATGAATGATAATTATATGAATGTTGCACGCAAACCATATTGATCCCGAAACATTATCACCTACACAACATCTACACACCATCTACCAGCAGAAGTATTCCAGGCCGTGGCCATAATTCCCAACATGATCTTCCTCCTTCGGTTCTCAGACCCTCTAACTGATGATTTTACTCATAAATAAAATTGCCTCATAATTAGCATGTCCTTTATTTAATATATTAAAAACACTTGCCACAGTTATACCATTTAAAGAATCAGCTCGAATCCAGCTTATGCTCTTCACCAATGGTGACCAGGAGAGCACAGCGGTGGCACACCAGAACGCTGCCCAGGCCGGGGTGGGTAAAATCGGCAGGGATTCTCTGGGCTCATCACCAACGAAAGTCTCCTACCGGCTTCCTGGGTGCTCACAGGCTTACAGTACCGCTGAGAGGGACATGCCTGTCCAGGGACATACCAGCAGTTTTAACCCTCTCTGGCTCGAGCCTGGTGGTAATAGCTTGGCTCTCAAATTCATGTTCAAAATGTTCTATTTAGCGCCTCACAAAAGTAATAATTGTGGTATAAGAAATAATAAATAAAAAAACCTATTAGGATTGAAGATAACAATAGTAATAATGTAACTAATGGAGGAAACCTCGACCTTGGTCAGATTGCTGGAAAAGCGTCAGCCCAATGGAGAGACGATCGAGCTGTCGGCAGAAGGACAGCCGGAGCTGGTGGAGGAGAAGGAACTCCCTGTGGTCGACTGCACCTGCTTCGGCCTGCCGCGCCGCTACATCATTGCCATCCTGTCGGGCCTGGGATTCTGCATCTCCTTCGGCATTCGCTGCAACCTGGGGGTGGCCATCGTCAGCATGGTCAACAACCACACCGTCTACAAGGGGGACAAGGAGGTCCTGGTGGTGAGCACACAGGGTCCACAGGGGAACACAGGAGAAAGATTCAATCCTATTAGAAAATATAAATCATACTAATCATTGTTTAAAACTGGTCACTCAGCTTTGACATAATTTTTGTCAAAGGCAATATGTAAGTAATGCGACAATAAAAATTTACAAATGGGGCTTCTATATGTTACACAAACAATAGAGATACCTGTTATTGGCACCTATGAACTCCAGACATCCCCGGTAGTGAGGTAAATAAGACGGGTGGGTCTGTATCCCACACTCTCTCCCTTTGCACAGGCGGCTCAGTTCACCTGGGATCCAGAGACAGTGGGAATGATCCATGGCTCCTTTTTCTGGGGCTACATCGTCACACAGATCCCTGGAGGGTTCATCTGTCAAAAGTTTGCTGCCAACAGGTCGGCTTTGCTTCACACAGTTGCTGTTACCAGTATAATTATTTTCACTGACAGGATTTTTTTTACACACTAAGCGTAATCAACGCTCGGTTTCTGTTTCAGAGTGTTTGGCTTTGCCATAGTGGCCACTTCCACTCTGAACATGCTGATCCCTTCAGCAGCCCGAGCCCACTATGGCTGCGTCATTCTCGTCAGAATATTCCAGGGTCTCGTGGAGGTACTATATGTGTGTCTCTGTGCTGTGCTTGTACTGCGTGAGGTATTCTGTATTGTCTCTTGTCTTCTTGTTGATTGCATGGTGTAAAGAATCGCTGTCTCTCCTCTGAACCTCTACTGTTTTCTATATGTGTATCAGGAACTCGATGTCTACTCTTCCTGGAGCAACACACTGTGTCTCTGTGGAATGCTGTCACACCTGTCCTCGCATCACTGTCGTTTGCTTTCGTCTCTCTTAGGGTGTGTCATACCCAGCATGCCATGGAATTTGGGCTAAGTGGGCCCCGCCTCTAGAAAGAAGCCGATTAGCTACAACCGCCTTTTGTGGTGAGCTGGTACCCCATTGCCTTTACAGAAGACCTCTAAACTCTATTAAAACTTGTAGACTACCACAATTTTTACTGCAAAGAATACGACTAGGGCTAATGTGGGCAGTTTTTGTTGTGACTCCACAACAAAGAGGGGGGACAGAAATGCGGGGCCAGAAAGCCTGAGAAGGCAGCTGATTTTGATACGCAGCTCGTAAACATGATGGCCGCTACAGCTGCTTTTCCATCCCTCAGGTTCCTATGCCGGAGCTGTGGTGGCCATGCCGTTAGCCGGGGTGCTCGTCCAGTACTCGGGATGGTCCTCCGTCTTCTATGTCTACGGTTAGTGACCACGACATACCGAGTACCACTAATGAGCAGACAAAGGATTTACCGACAGAAAGATTGACGAGTCTAACAAAACTGATCATTCTTTTGATCTCCAGTGGCCTTTCCATAGAATTTCCATATAAAATAATTCTGGAATCACAATACAATTGAATCCATTATACTGTGTGTAACAGGTGTCTCAACCCGTCCCTCCCTCTCCCATTTCCCCCTGCCTCTCCCTCTCCCAGGCAGCTTTGGAATATTCTGGTACCTTTTCTGGATCCTGGTATCATATGAGAGCCCTGCTGCCCACCCCACCATCACACCGGAGGAAAGAAAGTACATAGAGGACGCCATAGGGGAGTCATCAGGCCTGGTGAACCCCCTGCAGGTGCTCAGCTCCGTCTCTCTAACTCATTCCTGTATTTTTAATCTCTGAATACAGTTTTATTTTTACCCTGTACTGCGCTTCCCTTTTGTATTAATCATGCATAGCAGTGAGCAGACAACCCGTATGCATCACATTCTGGGTATCTTGCCAACAGAAATTCAAGACCCCCTGGAGACATTTTTTTACCTCAATGCCAGTTTATGCCATCATCGTGGCCAACTTCTGCCGTAGCTGGACCTTCTACCTGCTACTCATTAGCCAACCGGCGTACTTTGAGGAAGTGTTTGGGTTTGAGATCAGCAAGGTGATGTTTTGTTTGTTATGACTGGCTTTGTGTGTTTTTGAGTAACGATGAACTTGTGGGCAATCAAACTCTTAGTGTTCACATTCAGTGCATCCTTGTACAATGTTGAGAAATTCGGATGCTTTTCTTATTATACCTGATCTGTGCGTCTAGATGGAATCTCCTCTCTCCTCTTTTTGTTAGGTGGGGCTGGTGTCAGCTCTGCCACACCTCGTGATGACCATCATTGTGCCCATCGGGGGCCAACTAGCCGACTACCTGCGGTCAAAAAAAATCATGACCACCACCAATGTCAGGAAACTCATGAACTGTGGAGGTGAGAAAGGGGAGGCTACAGCAAACATGACAGTATTGTATAAGACTGTACAGAACATGACAGTGTTGTATAAGACTGTACAGAACATGACAGT
>JAOVYW010000039.1:1362596-1375587 GCA_025775045.1 Hiodon tergisus
ACATGCCTAATCTCTACAACATAAAACAAGGAGTTGCCATCACATGCCTAATCTCTACAACATAAAACAAGGAGTTGCCCTCACATGCTTAATCTCTACAACATAAAACAAGGAGTTGCCCTCACATGCCTAATCTCTATAACATAAAACAAGGTTTTGCCCTCACAATCTTTTTTGGTGTATTCATTTAATGCTTCAATACGATCACAGCATGTTCAGTACATCTATATTGGGTTTCCTGTCGCTCTATTTATTATTGTGGTGTTCACTGTACTAAGACATGTTAGGGCATAGTTTATTCTGTGATGTTGTGGCATGATTAGAGCTGGCTGTGACCTGTTTAGGTATCGTTCTAATTGAATCACGTTGGCAATGAGTTAGCCCATTTATCTGGGGGCCTGGGGGAGGGGGAAAAATCACTCTTATCCACGGCAGGTCGTGGCTGAGAAAAGCGCCTGCACTTTGCCTGCCTTTATGTGTTGTTCAGTAATGGCAAGAGAGCTGGCGTTGATTTGAGAGCATTTGATAAATCTCATTCATCACCGCCATACACACTCTTGTCGTTTTTTCAAGGAGAGTCTCCTTGTGTGGAGGCGTAGACCAGCTTCTTCACTAAGAGCATTCCAACAGAAATGCTCAAATTAAATATTCATCAAGGGATTAGCCGTAGAGGCTAATTTGCCACATAAGACCATGTTGGGGGGAATCGTTGGCTGATTCATTACAGCGCCTATTGGCTCCAGCGGTTGGCTAATGACGCGGCTGTCACACCCGTGTTTAATCGTACCCGTGTTAAATGTAACCAAAAGCTCGATTCAGCGGAATGAAATGCTAGTGGATTATAAAGATTTTGCTCAGGTAAATTGAAAAAACACAGACGCCCAAATGATTCCCACCCTTGCATTCAGTACTCTTTACAGCCACCTCTTGCATTGATCACATTGAGATTATGTAGTGGCGTGTTCCTTAGGGATTTTTTGACCATTCCTTAAAGGGCCTGCTCAGTCCGTTCATCTGTACCACACTTTGTACACTCCATCTCTTCTAATGGTCCTGTTTAATACAGCCAAAGTATTCTGGCATCTTGCTGGCCTTATTACTAAAATATTTATGTACGCGCTCTATATTGTGAGTTATAATTATCTAGAAACAAAGGAATATCAAATGGATGGCAAGATATTTCAAAAAAGTTCCTATTAATAGTAGGATCCGGCTCGTGTTTTATAATCTCTTTGAATGTCCTTTGCCTTCATAGAGAGAATGGATGGTCATCTGGGGCTGAGGTTTTTTGTGTCAGTGCTGAATTGATGTGTGCCAAGGCATAAGACAGAAAACCTTGAGTCTACAGTGTGACAGGCGAGGAACAGAAGAGTTTTCCACCATTCGTGTGACATACTTAGCTTTAGCGATGGGTGAGGTCCCTTTGGTAATAGGCTAGGCTGGTGAGTCGGGGATCACATGGACAACAGCACTTGCTTTCTGTCTCCCACACGGTGGGATTGTCCTTAGGAAGCTTCCGAGACCTCTCATTACAAGATTTCACTTTGAGATACAGGGGCAGCACTTCATGTAAGAGGGCACGAGATGGAGACATATTGAAAGCGAGAGAGGGAGAGAAATTGGCCGCTCCAGTTTTGTGGTGAAAAGTGGGGCGATCTGTTCCTTGGAAGTTTCCCAGTGAAATTTCCTGGGGACCAAGTCACTGAAAATATCTATCTATATACATGCTCTGTCCTACATAGAGGAGAGGGAGCGAGTGAAAGAGAATGGACACTAATAGTGCAGTATAAGTAGGATAGTACATACATGATCTGTGATTGTGTGCGCGGTGTATTACAACAGGTAGAGAGAGTAAAGAGAAGTTGGTAGCTGACTTATGCTAAATATAGGACTTAGACGATGTGGGTTTCTCGTTGAATTGCAAAATGGAATGTTATCTGATGTAAAACAGCTACTAACAGTTACATTTTGATGACACCGAGAGAGAATTGTGCGCCAGCCAACCAGCACACCGACTTCTACGCTGTTTATGTACTGTTCACAGAACGAGAAACTGAGAGAAGCTGTGACTTTGTGTAGTGAACCTTTGCTTCAAAGAGAATGAAAGAGAGAGAAGTAGGAGAGATCTCTATCTGTACTTTATCTCTGTATCACTCTTCATAGCTCTGCTTTCTGCCTTCCATTAGATTACTCAGCATTATGTAAAAATATAGACTTCTCCCCATCCTTCCATAATTAGTCAGCTCTTTGATGGACTGCCGACCCCCCGTCCTCTGAGCGTCCTTCTCCCCTCCCCGTCTCTCTATCCCGCTCTCTCACTCTCCCTCTCCCCCTCTAAACCTCTCACACTCACTTTTACTATCTCTTGCTTTCTTTTCCTCTCTTTCTGCACAGGGTGAAAAATACTTTAGTGTTCAGTATGAATTAAAATCCATCTCCTGTTACATTGCATTGATTTGTCCAACCAGTAAAATGTCATACTCAATTTGCTGGATGTGTCTGCAGGGCTTAGTCAGTGTGACCATGGTTTCTTCTCTGTGTCAGTGCTGGGGTTTTTGTTGTTCACTTTGTCGGTGCACAAATAAATCTGCATGTTTTGACACACTTTTGCCCTAGGCTGCCCTAGCAGTCTCTTCAGATTAGCTGTCCACGGCTGTCTGCGCTGTGCGGCGTCAGTGCGTGGCTGCTCCCCGCAACTACCCCGAGATCTATCATGCCCGGTCTGTCAGTCATCTGATGCTCCTCTGCTGTATTGACGGGCAGCTCTTTGCCCCTCTCCTGTCCTCCAATGTCCATCTGACAGCTGATGGCTGTCTGTATCAAATAGTGTATTCCCTCATCCCCCCAGCAAGGAGGGAGCGGAGGTCTGGGGTGGGGGTGGGCGGGCGCTTCACAGCGGTCATTGGTCGTCTCCCTGCCACTGTGGCTACTTCTCCATGTGTTTTAATCTGTGAACGTCCCCAGGCCATCCTGATGCATAGACTTCAGAAAAGTTTGGATTGTACAGTATTTAATCTGCTACTTTGTTTCTATGCGTTGTCAGAAGAGCGAATGCGATAGAAATGGGGTCAATTGCAGCTAATGGGAAATAAGTGAACAGACAAATAACCAAAGATGAAGAGAAATGTTTTAGCTGAGCTAATTACAGTCTTGTAGGGGCTTATATCTCATGGCATGTCCCTAAATAGGAGCTGTCCAGAACTGGTTGGTACTGAAACTGAAAAAGAGTATTTTCCCCAGAACAGAAAGAAGGCTAAGCAATCTAGTACTTTGGTTAGTATGCAAATATTTTACTGAATCAAAGGTCATTTACTTGTGCTTATAGTCATAAAATATTCTCAACACCCTTTAATTACATGTTGCCCCAAAGTTTCAGTCCAAGACAAAGGTTGCAAGTTTATTAAATTACAATTCTTGCGGCTAATCAGCATTAATTAAGAAGAGAAAAACCAAAAATTGAAGATTATGTCTGCAGCTTAATGGTTGGCATCACACCCCCAAAAAGGCAGACTATGAAGTAGGCAAGCAATGCAATGAACTCAAGAGCAGTCATCCATGTTGGAGAGACTGTGGCCTATATATCCACCAGCAGCCTGCCAGGGGATCTCCCATTGGCGGGAGTCCATGAGCTTGGATATAGCCTAAATTCTGTATGATAGAACCAGCTCATCTGGTATCCTCAAACCTTTTCTTTGGCCTTTATCTTATGCTGGTCCTTGTCTCAGGTCATGGCAGATATTTCTCAGTACCTATTTTATGTTCTCCTGCTGGCAATGTAGAATACCGATGCAGGTGTTACTGACAGCAGTTTAGCATGTGGGCCCTGCGTGTCCCCAGTGCTTTCACTAACTTCTGTGCCTTGATGTACTGTTGAGGAAACAGAATACCTGTTGAGGGAGACTGAGGATAGGTGTGTCAATATCTCCTTTTCTCTCCCCTCTTTCTTTTCTTTTATCCTGACCATTCCCGTCTCTCTCCTCTCTTTTCTCCTAGTGTGTCTACGGGGATGATGCCTTTGCCACCGGTGCCGCCCGCCCTGTCACCATGACAATGCCGTTCAGCCCCCTCTCCAGTGACGAGGAGCAGCAGAGGATGCTGGGAAACAGTCAACACCTCTACCCTGGGGCAGAAGATGAGGAGGAGGAGGATGAGGAAGAGGAGGAGGAAGATGGCGAGGACGATGACAGAGATGAAGATGGAGAAGATGAAGAGAATGGCGAACTAGAGGGTGAGGAAGATGAAGAGGATGAGGAGGAAGAGGTAGAGGGAGGTGTCCGGTCACGCGGAGGCAGGGATAAAGGGCCCAGGCAACCAGGCACCATGGCTGGACGACAGACAATGGAGAGACAGCTGCGGCCCGCCAATACGGGACACGCAACCAACCCTTATGCGTCCAACCCTGGACCAGTGCACCAACCGCCGGCCAATCAGCAGCAGCAGCAGAAGCGACTCAGGGAGCGCAGTGCCAGCATCGCTCCCACAGAGGAGACTCAGATCTCCATGATGGTGTTCCGCATTGGCATCCCTGACATCAAACAAACGGTCAGTTCATCCGCTCAGTTCCCACCACATCTCGTAGTGTGTTCACAAGTTCACGATTGCTGTTACTGAGGTTTCCATCTGAGTTTACTGGCAAACTGCTTTATTGACACACAACAACTGAGGTGTAATAACTTTACAACAGAAATTGTGCCCGTTGCAGAAAATTAAGTGGCACAATTCTGTTAACAAGAGTGATTCATCTGAGAATCAAAGCTATTCAAGGTGACCTGAAAATACTGAGAGAGGAGAAACACAGCCTATGAAAAGCTGTGACTGAATGAAAATGACAGTAGTTTAAAGCAGTTTGACTGGCCGAGTAGGTATTTCATGTAATTTCCCAAAGGCACTTCTTAAAAACACTTTTTCTTATATTAATTATTGATTCAATTCACTCTGAAATGTGATGCACAATGTAATTCTGCCCTGCCTTGGTTACATAAAAAAAACCTGTCATATTACATAAATATTTTTTTAATCAAACTTGGTATTCATCTACGGTGTCAAGAAGATTTATATCAAGCAGTGGCACTGGGATGTGTTGCCTTGTAAACTCTCAGCCTGCATTTCACAATGATAAACATTTTTGATGATAAACTGTTGGGTGGGATATTTCATGAGTAATTAGCTTCCTGTAGTTACAGCTGTAACCGGGTGAATGGGTCATGCGCATTGCTGTCCATATATAAACTTTTCCCAATTTCCAATGCAAGGGTATTTTGTAAGTCTCTACAGAGATCAATCACAGGTTTGAAACTTGTATGCAATCAGTCCAAATGTTGTCGCCACACTGCCCTGTCTGACCTCTAATTTCTCTATATTCCCATCTGTCCTAGTCTCATTACAGGGTGCAGATTGATTAAGGATGTGATCAAACACAATGACGCACAATGCTATTTATTTTAAGCACCCCGAAGGAATGGAGGGGAAAGGATCTGGAGTGGCGTACTCCATGTTCCCAGTGAAGTTTTATCCACAGCAATATAGCCCTTAACAACTGTAGTCAACATGCGTCTCTATATTTGAAAAAAACCAAGGAGTCCAAATGTAGGTGTATATATGCCCCCTCTGGACCAGGGTATCATTTGTCTCATTATGATTATGTCTTATGAGTCATTATGGGTCATTATTTAGATTAGAAATGATCTCACCTATTATTTGATGCTAATTGAGAGGAAACTTGAAAAACCATCTGACCAAGTGGCCCGGACGAGAGATTAGGAGGACGAAACTGGTCACACCAACACAAGCCATCAACATTCCGGCTGCACAAACCAATCAGGGAGAGCAACACCCGATTGCTAAAGGGCCGATACATAAAACACTGGAGCCATGTTACATATCAGTTAAACTCACGAGAGACAGAGGTGTCTGTGTGTTTCATCTGCGAATGTAAAGGTACAGAGGTCTTAGAAGCCCCATGGTGTGCTAGACGCAGTAAAAATGAAGTGTGTTCTGTACAGTGGGATTCCCTTTCAGTCCCAGGGTCCTGTAAATGTACTCTGGTGTGCTAAAGGTTTCTGCGTTGTGTAAATCCCTCTGTGTTGTACCAAACCCTCCACTCTCCCATAGTCTGATTTATTATTGATTTGTGTGTTTGAGTCTGTATCTCTCTCCTTCAATAATTCATGGTCACATATATTCAAAAAAGTAGCTATCAAATTCAAATTTGGCCATGCCATCTTGTTGAGGCGGGCGTTTCTCTACCCCTCTGCCCCTCAGTCTCTCGAACCCCCCCATCTGAAACCCGGCCCAGTAATCCCAGAGCATTCAGAATGTTCTAAATGTCAGATAATTTGCCCTCAATAAATGCTAATTGCTTGTTAATTGTGTTTTAATGAGATCAGGGAGAGATGGGAGGCGCTGAAATGCAAATATTTTGAACTGAGCTGATAGACTCATACACCCACCTGGTGATGTGTGCAAGAGCATACACGCACACACACGTGCACACACACACGCCCACGCACACCCACCAGGTGGTAAGAGCAAGCACGCTCACACAAACACACACACACACACACACACTTGGTGATATATGCAAGCAAACACACACACACACAATTTGCAAAATATTTGCAGGCCCGGCACCCCATGGGCCTCCCGTGGGCCTAGACTTTGCAACAAACAGTCCAGGTAGCAGCCCACATGCTGACATAGTCCAAACTCTTAGCCAGGCAGTAACTGCTGCAAACCTCCCGACCGCTGCAGTCAGATGTTGGTTCAGTAGGAGCAAGTAAAGCACCCAGCAGCATAATCGATAACAAGCAAAACCTCCCAGGGACTAATCCAATGGTACGGAATCAAAAGAGTGGATTGTGAGAAAGGAGAAGATCTCAATGATGTCATCCCACCTCCTGGCAGGGCAGAGTGACGGAGATACACTGAAATACAGTGACAGTGAGCAATCAACTGATAGCTCTTACCATACAAATGCCTTACAGCTTCAGCTTTAGAACTTTCTCTTTGCATTTTTTTACATTTTTTATCAATGAATGGCAACAGAACGCCCACTCAACTGTAAAGCTCGGAGAAATACGACAATAGCGGGTAAACATTTGTTGCTACCGTTCCACGCTGATACCACAGGAGTTCTACCCTTCCACGCTGATACCACAGGAGTTCTACCCTTCCACGCTGATACCACGGGAGTTCTACCCTTCCACGCTGATACCACGGGAGTTCTACCCTTCCACGCTGATACCACGGGAGTTCTATTCTTCCACGCTTATACCACGGGAGTTCTACCCTTCCACGCTGATACCACGGGAGTTCTATTCTTCCACACTTATACCACAGGAGTTCTACCCTTCCACGCTGATACCACAGGAGTTCTACCCTTCCATGCTGATACTACAGGAGTTCTATCCTTCCACGCTGATACCACAGGAGTTCTACCCTTCTACGCTGATACCACAGGAGTCTACCCTTCCACACTTATACCACAGGAGTTCTACCCTTCCACGTTGATACCACTGGAGTTTGCTGAGATGTGCATTGTGTCACACTGTTGACGTGCCCATTTCCATTGCACTGTATTCCCCTCTGCTTTGCTGTAGATCTTTAGCCACTCAGACTAAATTCCGTCCCGCAGTATACACTTCAGCCCGCCTTAGTAAATCTACTGCAATTTGCTAATGTGGCAAGATGGAATCATACCATTTTATTGAGTATCGAATTATAGTCATTATAAAAATATAATTGGTCCATTGTTTCTCTATATAATTCTTCAAATAGTAATTATCATGTCTTTCATTTTTGGTACTTTATTCATTTTCCCACTCCAGCCCCTTCCACCACAGAATTCATGTGCTGTTCAGTTTAGTCAGTGGACAAGAATATTTGTGTGTTTGTGTGCGCACACAAAATCCACATACACACTAACACACCCACTCTCTCCCCATCTCTGTCTCTAACGCACCCCCTCTCTAATCCCTTCTCATCCTGTTCTTTCTCAATATGTGAACCCTCTCCTCCCACTTTCTCTACTTCTCTTTCTCTTTTTTGCTGTGATATTTTCATATTAACATACACACACAAAAGTTTGGATAAACACACACACACACACACACATAAACACACACAAACACACACAAACACACACATCATCCCATAGTTCTCTGCTTCCTCGGGACGAGCTAGATGTTTCTATGGAAACTAGCCGCTTGCTCCGCTAATGAACTGGTTGCCATGGCAATGGGGCTGGTTGTGCGCAAAACTGAAAGATACAAAAAAACCAAGAAAGAGGAATTTTACACTTATTCTGCACAGCACTGCATGTTTATATAGGTGCTGAGATAGGAACCACTGGTTCAGGGAGCTTACTTTCACTTAACCCCGGTGTGATTACACAGGGGACTCTTGCTCAAACAGGCGGCAAGGGACTATTCTTATCCCGAGACTTCCTGTGATGATGACTTTGACCTCAGGGGTGCAGCTTTGTTTCCTTCTGTGTGGCGGTCTCCATGATGCTTTCTAAGATTGAGCCTCATTCGACTGTGAGGTCTCCCTAAAGGGAGATCATGGGTCACAGAGCATGGAATAAATGGTGCTTTGAGCCTTTCAGGTGAAGAGGGCCTTTGGGTCAATATTTCTTTAATGTTTATTGGCCCAAGGCAAAGGTGACTTTAGATTCAAGTCGGACAAATTCATGGACAACCTCATATAATATACAAAGGCATTCTAAATAACCTCTTAACCTTTTAATTAAAAAAATAAAAAATGTATTAAGTGGTTGTTTTTATCTGCTGTTTGGTTAATCTTTATTGTCGTAGTAATCAATGTTTAATGCAGTGCACTTAACTGACTTTTCCCTCCTTTCAGAGGAGATACAATATCTCCCCCTAGTGTTTCTGAGCCGCTTGTACCTGTTCCTGGTGTGCACATGGTAAAACACTCATGGTGCCTCAGCGAAGCACTCTCTAAGACCCTCAAAGTGTATTATAATCACAGGGCTAGGATACCTACTATACAGCGCACCAATGAACGCGCGTGCACACACACACACACACACACACACACACACACACACACACACACACACACACACACACACACTGTAAAGTACAGGGGGTAAAATGACAAGAGGATGAGTGGCTGGTTGTGGCAGGATTACCCACAGTTCTTTGAGAAAGGGGTTGCCTATCAGGAGGTATACCATGAAGACACACACAAGGCAATACAAATACATGCCATTAAGACACATGCAGTGTACTACAGATAAATGTCAAGAAACCCACAGTACAGAAAAGTGCCGTGAAGACACATGCAGTGCAGTATAGAGACGTGTCATGAAAAAGTCTACAAGGAAGTACAGACACACGCCATGAATACACACTGAGCACAGTATGGACCCATGTCATGAAGAAACACTCAGCACCCAGAGGAGGCTGGTCCACAGAGGCAGAGGAGGTTGCTCCTCCTCTATTTTTTGAGAGGCAAGAGAGAGATGAAAATATAAAAAAGTAATTGAAATAAACAATTTCAAAATCTCAGTACCATTTCTAAAATAATTTCTCTCTTCTTCGGAAAAAATTCATTATTGAAATTCTGATTTAAATGCTTCAACAGCGACACCTGCAGGCAGAGGGGAAAGGGCAGGCTGTGTGAGGTGGTGGTGGGGGGCAGAGGAGGACGGGCTCCTGGTGTCCTCCTTAGGGCGGGATCTCTTGATAAAATGTAATGTACTTTTATTTTTTTCATGCTAATCTCTTATTGGTCAAAACACGTGAAACGATGCCCCAAGGGAGGACGTCCTACAATATTGACATTGCGTTGGTCCAATGACAATTTCCAAATTACGCACATACGAGATTAATTCCCATCCAGAGCCTGCAGTGATTAGATGTGTGTACGCTGGTGTTTTCACTGTACTGCCCTTTCTCCCTGTTTCTATGACCATAGAAGTGTTTGCGGTTCAACCCGGACGCAACGGTGTGGCGTGCCAAGCAGCAGGTACTGTGCTCCCTAACTGAGTCCTTGAGAGATGTGCTCAATTACGGCCTGTTCCAGCCGGCCACTGATGGCCACGACGCCAAGTTCCTGGAGGAGGAGCGGCTGCTGCGGGATTACCCACAGTCCTTTGAGAAAGGGGTTCCCTATCTGGAGGTATGTTTCAGTCTCCAAAAAGCCCGCTGCTGACAAATAAAGCTAAATAAACAGAAACAGCAAGGTTTTAGTCTCAGTCAAACTGTATTATATTATACAAATTTAAAACTCTATTAAAGCAGAAACTAGGTTATGCTTCAGTATTTCTCATGGTTTCTCATTGGAATATAAAATATTTCTAATTTCACATAAAACTTTGAGTACAGTGAATATACTAGAGCACACCATGTGAATTTGGGTCAGATTTAAATTTTTTCTCTTTTGCAGTTCCGCTATAAAACCAGAGTCTACAAGCAGACAAATCTAGATGAAAAACAGTTGGCTAAACTGCACACTAAGGTACAGGTGTATTGTGTGTTTATACACTATTGTTTGCACATGTGTAGTGAGGGAAGCCACTTCTCTCCAACCCCTCCCTTCCTCATCAGTGTGCCCTGCCCTCCCTCCACAGGCCAGCCTGAAGAAGTTTCTGGACTACATCCAAAGTGCATCAGTGGAGAAGATGGCCAAGTTCCTGGACAAGGGACTCGACCCAAACTACCACGACTCTGAGACTGGCGGTGAGATGAATATCTCAGATCATTTTGCTCAGTGTTTAATTTAACGCTTTTTATCGCACATGTTACAAAAATCTTTTATTACATTTACATTTTACGTTTTTGAAAAATAGCAGATGCTCTTAACCAGAGCGATGTACAGTGCTGTAGTTTTAGAGTGCTGTAGTTTAAGTGCTGTAGTTTTAGAGTTAAAGTGCAATACAACAATGAGCAGTACAAAATCTTGCTCTATTTACAATGACTGAGAGCAGGCATAAGACTAATGCTGCAAAGAGATAACATATCAATAAACATGCTTAAATAACACAAAATCTACCCATCATAATCTACGCCTAAACATCAAAATAAGTAAACAAAAAAAGTAATCTAAGCATCAATACAACACGAGCATCCAAACAACAGTTCCTAGGGGGATGAGGGGGGTTTCAGGATTGAGGTGTGAGGTACTGGCGGAAGAGTATGTTTGCATCCATAGGGGAGGGACCACTAGGCGCCTGGCAGTGGAGGATGGCAAGGATCTGTTGGGGTTGTATGCCGAGATTAGTGTGTGGAGTTAGCCAGGAGCTGATCTGGTGATAGCTTGGTGAATGAGGGTGAGGATCTTGTGGTGGATCTGAGCAGCAATGGGGAGCCAGTGGAGTTTGATGAGGAGGGGGGTGGCATGAGTGAACTTCCTTTGTTTGAAGACCACCCAAGCAGCAGCGTTCTGAATTAGCTGGAGAGGTCTGATCGATGAAGCTGGCCAGCCAGAAGAGAATTGCAGTAACAGAGGCGTGATATCAACAGTGCCTTGACCACGAGCTATGTGGATTGTTCGTTTAGGAATGGACAGATCCTCCTGATGTTACTGAGGATGAACCTGCAGGATCGAGTCACTGAAGCTACGTAGTCCTTGAAGGACAGGTCGTGACAGTGCGGCTTGATAAGACTGTGGTGCCTTCCACTGTCATGCAGACATCATGGAAAGGAGTGTGCTTGGCAGGGAGGAACAGCAGATCCATTTTGGCCATTTTGAGCCTGAGGTGGTGATCAGACATCCACGTGGATACATCACGGAGGCAGGCGGAGATGTGTGGGAGAATCACAGAGATCTGTGAAGGAGGGAATGAGAGAAAAAGTTGATTGCATAGCAGCATAGCAGTGATATGAAAACCCATGAGCAAAGATTACTTTGCCTAGAGATTTTATGTATAACGAGAAGAGAAGGGGGCCCAGAACTAAACCCTGAGGGACTCCAGTAGTAAGATAGTGTGGGGGCAGAGACAGCATCTCTCCAGGAAACCTGGTAAGAGTGACCAGAAAGATGCGATGCAAACCTGAGACTCCCATCTCAGACTTTGTAAGGATGAGTGTCTGGTGATTGGCAGTGTCAAAGGCAGTTGAGAGGTCTAGAAGGAGTAGGACAGACGAGTTGCCCTCTGCCCTCGCAGAGCGTATTGATTCGCTAATGAAGAGGAGGGCTGTTTGCGTTTAGCTTTGAAGCCGGATTGATGGTGGTCCAGGAGATCATTCTGAGAGAGTAAGAGAGAGAGAGTTCGTTAGCAGCAGCACGTTCAAGAGTTTTGGATAGAAAAGGGAGTAGGGAAACCGGTTGGTAATTATTTAGTAGAGTGGGATCCAATGAAGGTGTCTTGAGTAGGGGTGTGACTCTGGCCTTTTTGAATGGAGTAGGGAAGCAGCCAGTGGACAGAGAGGAGTTAAGTGAAGTTGTGTGGTGTGGTATGATGTCAGGTATGATGGGAGGTGATGGAAGAGGGTCAAATAGACAGGTGGTGGGTTGGTGTTCCTGCAGGAGCTGTCTGACAGCAGGGAGAATTCAGAGAAACCTGTGTGATCAAGGATGGCAGTGGATGACGAAGTGGGGGAAATGTGGTCGGATGGGTGAAAGTACAGTGAATGTTGTTAACTTTCCATTGAAAGTGGTCAGCGAATGAATCTGCAGAGAGACAGGAGGGTTTTGCTGGGTGGGAGGGATCAGGAGGGAGGAGAAGGTAGAGAAAAGTTTGCGGGGGTTATTAGCAGGGGCCTGGTTTCACTATTTATGCTTGGTTTTAGTATTTATGCCTAAACCACTGGGTGTTTCAAATGTATTAGGCTGCTATAAAGCTTGCATACAGATATATCTTATTTGTCTAACTGAACTTTCTATGCTCCTCCCCCCTCTCTGAGTCTTCTGTGCAATCTCTTACTGAACTTTCTCTGCTCCTCCCCCTCTCTGAGTCTTCTGTGCAGTCTCTTACTGAACTTTCTCTGCTCCTCCCCTCTCTCTGAGTCTTCTGTGCAGTCTC
>JAOVYW010000039.1:1375687-1396745 GCA_025775045.1 Hiodon tergisus
TGTGTGTAAAGCCTGGGAACAACCCCATTACTCCTTTCCCCCCTCTCTCTCCCTCTCTCCCCCTCTCCCTCTCTCCCTATCTCCCCCTCTCCCCCTCTCTCTCTGGAATGATTATTAATATTAATGCTTCTGTCTTTACCTCTCCTTCTCCCTCTCTGCAGCTGTTCAGTATTCATCTATTAGTGTTGATAATTCCTTTCTCTCTCCACAGCTGTACAGCAATCTATCAGTTTAATAATCTCTCTCTATCTCTCTCTCATTTTACAGTGCCAGTGTTAATGCTCTATGGTGTCAAATCAGACGGCATGTCACTGTTTTATTATTGCTGTCTTGCTTATTGATAACATCTTGATATTGGTTAATGCCCTTATCTAAGGTTATTCAGGTCTAAATAAGGTTGAGCTAAGTTTTAAAGAACTGTTTAGTAATTCTTAAAGTACTGTACAGTGTAGTTCTTAGTGTAGTATAGTGTAGTGTAGGGCAGGGAAGTGTACTTAAAGGTTTACTAGGTTTACTATTTACTGGAAAATAGCAACTGAAAAAGGTGTGAACTGTCAGTGGAGACCAGCTATTTTGGTGGTTGGCAGTTGCCTGATACCCATATTTGATGCCTTATCTGTATTGGAAGTTTAAACTAAAAGGCTGAGTTTTCTACAGTTAGTAGTAACTTATTGAATAATTTAACAGGTTTGCGATAATATTAATAGTGGACTTTAATGGGGGCCATATTCCAACCCAGAATTAATCAATATTACTGGGGTTATCCAAAATTTAAAAAAACCAAAAACGCAAATGAAAAATGTTCAGTATTAAAATTTTACGTGTACTAAGTACTAAACAGCTTTAGTGAATAAAGATAAAGCAGAACCCTTAAATGTCGCATACAGTTTGTGGACACTCTGGGAATTGTGTGAATAGTGTGATACTCTTTTCCACTAAAACAAATGAAATCAAGCACGTCTAACCCCAGGAGGCCATGACAGTGACTGGAATTCCTCACAAATGGGGCTCATTTTGGAGTAGTCCTGCTGATGGTTCCGTGTCCTGCTGCTGTAAAGCTGCTAGACGATTATTCCCTCAAATCTGCAATTGGTTTAGAATATTCCCTGTGAACATGTAATGGTATATCTAACATGACACACTGTAATATAATAAATTCTGTCTCTTTTCATCCTTTTACAGTAACTACGCTTTTCCCCATCCAAATCCAGAAGACAAGGGCAAAGAAAACAAGAATATTTCTGTGTTTGTACATATTTCTGTAAACATATAAATATATTAGGAACAACAAATAAAGGGAAACACAAAGAAAACATTTCGAATGAAATATTTACAGAGAAGAAACTGGATAGAATAAAATATAGAAAGAAGGAAAGAAGAAAGGATAATACATCCAAACAGACACCTTCCTGTCTGGAATCAACCTATCAATACACTCGGAAAAGGGGAGGGTCATGAGCCAGTTGCCATGCGCATCGACACGGTGACCGGCTTCCCCAGCCCCTCCCCCCTTTTCCTCTTGCTGGCCCAGCTGCTATTACGGCTCCTCCTCCCTGGGCCAGATTTGGCAGGGGCTGCCTCAACTTGCCCTGCCCTTTGCAGCTGTTCCAATCAGGCCAGTCGAGTCATCTGCACACGGCGGAGCTTAGAGGAGGTGCCTCAAAGTATATCTGTGAACACACGATACCTCAACCTACAGGAGAATTCAATACAGGTAAATATTGTCTGTATTTTATGTCGATGTGTGCAAGTAAACCTGCCAAGAACCAAATAGCTCTGCAAGATATTGTCCCACTGTGAGTGTGTACACTTCGATCTCTCTTCAGTGACCGCGTCTTCTTTAATGTTACCTGAGCATCTTCCGTGTGACAGCATCAAACAACACAGGTTTCCCTCAGTCTATAGAGCCTTGGTACACATTCACACATACACATTCACATGATCGTCTTTTTTTTCTGAATGGGATGGGAAGGGAGCATTACGTGTATTATGTTTCCTTAACACACAGATTTGTCGTGCAATTACGTATGAACTAAAACAGACAACATAAGTGCATGCGGAGAGATGAAGGGATAACCAACAAAGTTAAATCCCATAAATGTACTGTATGCTCTCCCTCACTGCCACTTCCTGGCTCACATTGTTCGAAAACAAAATAATAAGTGCTGCAAACACAGTACTACGTTTGGATGCACAGCTAATTATTAGCTAGCCAAAAGTTGCAGCAACTTACCAGTCTTAAATGAAATGCTTATTACTGTCGAATGCATCACAAACTTTTCAAATATAAAATGTTGTCGATTTTACTGAACAGACTTAGGTCAACACAACGTTGAATGGTGCCCGCTCCCTGCTGGAATTTTAAAATTGCAGTGAGAGAAATAGTAAATATGTATTGGTAGCACACGATACACCAAATTATCGCCCCCCAATGTGTTATAGTCTTTAGCAGTCAAACAGAATCGTCATGTGATGGCTTCTTTCTGGGGGCTCGTTCTTTCTGTGTTCTGTCGCCATTCACTCAGTTACTTGCCCAATATAACAGTTTACAACTGGTTTGCAATTGTAAGATGTCATGAACATTGGAAGTTGCTTAGCAAATAAGTCTCAAACTCTTGCTGAGGAAAGCCACCGCTGAATTAATAGATTTGTTTATATCACAAATTTCTGTCACAAACCTACGGACTGTTAGCCAATCAAACATATTATTGACACAATTTACTAAATATTAGAGAGGTGTAATTCAAAACAGACACATTCTGGTCCACCAGAACTTTAGAATTAGTTCCCCTGCTTTACGGTATTACTGTTGTACCACAAAATGTACTTCTGAATTTCTGACCTATTCCATTTTCTGTCCCATTTCCTTTGTTTCTCAATGCAGGTTCCTGTCCCTAATACTCCCACCATCTGACCAGTACTCTCTATCCATATTTAATAGTCCACTGAGAGGCAGCTCGTTAAAAAAGATGAATATTAAGTCTATTCCTTTATACTTCCTGATTAGTTTAAGAATGTTGATGAGCCTTTTTTTTGTATCCCGGAGCTCTACTTGTAATGATTGAAAATCTAAAAATATCTTACTCCTCGGGGCACACTCAATTTACTGGCTTTTAAACTGAGAGTAAACTCCTGACAGCTCTGGTCCTCCCCCTTCTGAAGTACACATCTTCTACTCTATAGGGTGTGGAGCCTCTGCATTAGGTGACACTAAAGCTGGCTGCATGGTCTCTCTCACTGAAGGTGGGCCAGGGCCATGCTTTCACACAGCAATGGTGGTGGTGCTCTTTGTGAGATATTTAACCTAAAGTTTAGGAATGCTTGTTGTCACTCATTCTGAATAATTTGACATGTAAAAGCTGTGAAGTGCCTTCATTCTAACTAAAAAACATATTCATTGTGATATTTAGTCTCATATTAAATGGATTAGTAGCTCTTTATTCAGATTAGCCTATTAGTTTGTGACAGCTACCCCATTCAAACAATCTCTTGAAACATACTATATATGTACATTAAAGCATTCAATAATACACCAGCATGCTAACCACTTCCTCTGTCTTATACCAGGTGATCAAGTCTGACACTTTCAAGCACCTGAGACACCTAGAAATCCTGCAGCTCTCGAAGAACCAGATCCGTCAGATCGAGGTTGGAGCATTCAATGGCCTGCCCAACTTGAACACGCTGGAGCTCTTTGACAACCGCCTCACCTTGGTTCCATCACAGGCCTTTGAGTATCTCAGCAAACTTAGAGAACTGTGGCTGCGAAACAACCCCATCGAGACGCTGCCAGGGTATGCATTCCACCGCGTACCCTCTCTGAGGCGACTGGACCTGGGCGAGCTCAAAAAACTGGACTACATCTCCGATGCTGCCTTTGTGGGCCTCATCAACCTGCGCTACCTGAACCTGGGCATGTGCGGACTCAAGGACATCCCAAACCTTACTCCCCTCGTGCGACTGGAAGAGCTGGAGCTGTCTGGGAACCGGCTAGAGATCATCCGGCCTGGTTCCTTCCAGGGCTTGGTGTCACTCCGCAAGCTTTGGCTCATGCACTCCCAGGTGTCGGTCATTGAGCGTAATGCCTTCGATGACCTCAAGAACCTGGAGGAGCTAAATCTGTCTCACAATTCCCTCCACTCTCTCCCCCATGACCTCTTCACTCCCCTTCACCAGCTGGAGAGGGCACACCTCAACCACAACCCCTGGGTCTGCAACTGTGACGTGCTATGGTTGAGCTGGTGGCTGAAGGAAACGGTGCCCAGCAACACCACCTGCTGTGCCCGTTGCCATGCCCCTCCTGTGCTGAAAGGGAGGTACATTGGGGAGCTGGACCAGAGCCACTTTACCTGCTATGCTCCTGTCATTGTTGAGCCCCCGACCGACCTAAACCTCACTGAGGGCATGGCAGCCGAGCTCAAGTGCAGGACCGGAACCTCTATGACTTCGGTCAACTGGATCACCCCTAATGGCACATTAATGACCCATGGATCCTACAGGGTCAGAATCTCTGTCCTGCACGACGGAACACTCAACTTTACAAATGTCACCCTTCGTGACACCGGCCAGTACACCTGCATGGTAACTAACTCCGCAGGCAACACCACGGCAACAGCCGTGCTCAATGTGACAGCCGCCGATGTCAGCATCAACTACACCTACTTCACCACCGTCACTGTGGAAACCGTTGAGACAAACGGGCGGCAGGAAATAAACGAGACATTCATACGAATCCCCGGATCCACTGCTTCAGGGGATATTTGGGGCGCAGGTACAACCTTGGCTACCACATCGTCCTCTATCGCTTCATCGTGGTCATCTGCTTCCCCTCAAACTACCAAGGCTGTGGAAAAGGCCTTCACGGTACCTATAACAGACATTACCGACATGTCCGGTTTGGACGACGTGATGAAGACCACCAAAATCATTATTGGCTGCTTTGTTGCCATCACGTTCATGGCGGCAGTGATGCTGGTGGTCTTCTATAAGCTGAGGAAGCAGCACCAGCTGCACAAGCACCACGGGCCAGCTCGAGCTATCGAGATTATAAACGTTGAGGATGAGATCGGAGCCGGAGGGGGCAGCGGGCGCGGGAGTGGGATTTCCGGGGGAACCACGGTCCAGTCTGGAAGCGGAGGAGGCCTTGGAGGAGGGCAGAGTTTACGATTGCACCATCCGGAAATTGTGAACCTTCCCAATCTAGCCAGAGCGGAGCACCTTAATCACTATTACAAAGCGCACCACTTCAACAATAACATAATGGGCATGGGCATTGGGACTGGTTCCTCGGGGGGAGGCCTCCTCAACAACAATAACAACCCCTCTCCCCACTCTCAGCCATCCCAGAACACCCCTATTTCCTGCACCCAAGTTTCCATGTCCTCCTCTAATTTGCAAACCACACCTGGAAACAGCATTGTTCCCAACCCCTCCCCTCTCCCCTTACCACCTTTGGGTTTACATGGATCTCTGAAGGGTTTAATGGGTAAAAGCCAGAACCCCCAAATTGAGCCACTTCTATTCAAGAGTGGCTCCAAGGAAAATGTTCAGGAGACTCAGATCTGAGAGACAGAGAGAGAAAGAGAACCAATGGGTGTGCTTGTTGTACTCCCCAGAGCAGGTTTTGATGGACATCGGTGGTAGTTTGGTTGGGAGGAGGAGGTGGGAGGGGTTGACACAGTACAGTATAAATATATATATGCACTGATAAACACTACTGTGCATTGACATTGCACTGAGACAGTGGAAGGTGGGTGTTGAAACAGCGTTTTCCTTCATTGTGTTGACAATGTACAGGGAGGTTACATTGAAAGTGTACACAAGTGTACACTAACAGGACAATGTAGTACACTGACACTGCTGAGCTTGGGTTGATACAGACTTGTTAAGGAAATTAAGTTTTTCTGTATTAACTAGTGGACGTTAAAATGAAGCTTGCCATCTACACCACTACAGCATAAAACTGTGCCAAAGTAAAAACCCTTGCATCAGTGTTACGAAGCTACCCAGATTGTTCAATTCAAGTGTTTGCCAAACTCACACTGTGTGCTACAGTGATTTTCAGATTCATGCGGTACGATATAGCATAGTACAGACATAGTGCAAACTGGAGGACTACTGTACAATGGGGCGAGACAACCACAAAAAAGGTTTATTTTTACAGAAGTTATGAGCAAAGATTTCTGCAAAGCATTCACTCTCTCCCCCCATTACACTCAACAAAGTTTTCTCTGCAGAGATGAAGAGCAGATGGAGAGCAAGAAGAATAACAACATAGACAATGGAAGATGCAAAAAAAACTGTGAAAATACATACAATATACAAATATATTTTCATTTTGAAGAAAATAAATTATGATGGATCTTTAACAATGACTCAAAGCCACAAACATTGACGAGAATAAGAGCTGCTATGATCACGGCTATTATGATTATGATTATTGTTATTATTATTATAATCATTATTCTGAAAAAGGTGTCACTCATATTTATATATTTTTTATTTTGGAGATAGAGATGAGAAGGAGTGGGGGTCTGAATGTGATACTGAGGAGAAAAGAAACCCAAGATAAAAATAGAGAAAGACTTAATATTAGAGTCGTTTTGTAAAGTTATTTAGACTATTCTTTTGCTGGTTCTCAACAAGTTTATCCCCCTTTTGTCATGAGCAGAATAGGAACGAGGAAGTTATGCTTTTTGGTCTGGTTGGTGTGACAGCTTAATGAATAGTCAATAAGCGTCAGCCACTGGTATAATCATTCAGATATTAATATTGATATCGCTGGCCTGATAACAGTACAGTAACATACATTCACAACTCACAGACAACATCTCAGATTTCCAGATAGCTAAGGGTAGCATGTTTGCCATTATTAAAGCAACAATGAAGTCAATGTAATTACACTCACTAGAAGGGCACTGAAATACTAAACTGTGCGTACATTCCATGCTTATGCATATTATCATTATTACCGTGTCTTTGATGACTCCAGAAAACGTCTCAAGTATTTATGGTTTATGGTATCAGTATCATTTTACAATTTGCTATCAGCCATTTTCTGTGATCATGTGTACAGCTTTGTCTCATTATTATATTATTATTATTATTATTATTATTATTATTATTATCAGGTAGACACAGAAATAAGTGTCAGTGTGAGAGATGTAATGCCTTTATTTACGTTATATTTACTTTCTATTTATTTTCTTTCCATTGAACCCAGAAAGTGTGTTTTTCTCAGCAAAGGAACCCTGTGAAACATAGGTGGAACAGAGACAATGGTTGGTATAACAACAAAAATGATGACAAAAGAACTGCTAACTGCTGACAAAAAGGAACAGCAAATGCTACCAGAGGAAAGGCGAATGGCCTGTCCGTCAATAAACACAAATTGGTACCCCCTCACCCACCACGCCGCCCAACTTCCTCCAAGTGGACATGCTGGCACTTCTTCCTGAAGCTCCCATCTTCTGTTTGAGTGACGTGTGTCTGAGATAGTAAAGACTCCACTTTCTTGCTTGTTGAAAACAAGACAAAACCAATGGGGATTGGTGGATTACAATGGAACAGAGGAATGTGAATGCCATGTGGAAACTCAATGGTGAAAATGATGACAGCTTTTTCACGTATTCAAAAGGTAAGCCATTCCATTGAGTGGTAGAAACAGAAAGACTATAATGAAATGGCGCTGGGTGAATTTTTTTTAATGAAAGTGGACAAATAAATGGCAAATATAGAAAAAAAAGTTATAGATTTCTTTTCAAAACAAAACTATTACAATAATAACAAGTGTTTTTCATTTTTGTTTTTACCTAGTTTCTTTTAAAAAAATTTAAAAGTGTTATCTTAATTGTAATATTGTTATTGTTATTATTATTAGCTAATATTATTATGTTATGACAGTCATTCTGTTCAAGGAAGTCGCTCGGAAAAATCCTGCTCACAAAATGGTGGTTGAAGTCTGTGAAACTAAAATGTGATTGAAATATCTCAGTTTGAAACTTAGACATATAGATTGTGACACAAATTAATCCTTTTCTGCACATAACATTTGGGGGCAAACCCATTGTGGCCACCCTGGTCTCTGTTTACTTTGTTCTGAATGTCATTGCTCTGTTCTGGGACTGGGAATGCACCACATCAACCCCTTCCCAACAGAAACAAGATCCTGTTTCCATGACAACACATCGTAAAACTATTGCACCACAGTGCATAATCAGTGTATAGCGCTGTGTCCATCAATGCTTCTGGAAGTAATCTTGTTCCTCAAAAAGACACTACCCATGAGTCAGTGCTGTAACCAATCCCTTTCCAGGAAAAAAGTGTATAATACAATATGTAGATCCTGTAGAACTGTTGTAACGACAACAGTCGCTATCTTTTTAAAGTTTGCAGTTGAAAAAAGACTGAATAAAATATGAACCAGTTCAACTTATAATTCGGCTGTCTTCCAATCTCCCACAACATCACCAAACAAACAAAAAAATTGTAATGTATATCGGCCTTTTCACATAGAGTATATGTGAGAGCATGAAAGAGAACTACATTTTTTTATGTTGTGATTTTTAGTGATTTATGTGTATGTGTGTTTGGTTGTGGCAAGGGATGAGTAGGTGCAAGTGAGTAGATGCTTGTTTATGACGCTTGGGTAATGGTGGTTGCAAATGTGGCTCATGCAAGTGACTGAGTCACAGGTGACTGAGTCAAAGGGGACTGAGTCTCACTGCCGAGCTTGTTGTACACTGGTTTTACCGAATGTGTTGTCAGGATCCATGAATAGGAACATGTGTAACAGAGAATTTCACCAAGGGGGAAATCTAATTGAAAAGCAGAGAAGGGGGAGCTACAAGCTCATTCAATTAGAGTTGTGTTCTAGAAGGCTATTTTATTTATAATGGAAGGAAGTTACTGTGCAGTTAGGGATTCTTTGGTGCTCTCAGTGAAACATAATGTATACCAGGGATGGAATAATTATGGAATTCTGGGTTTGAGAAAAATTATGGCTTTTCACCATTATTACCAAGTATTATGATTTTAAATACAGTATTATTGAAGACGACTTAATTTGTTTTTTCATCTAATGTTTTTTTTTATCTTGTGTGTACTTTTGTTGTTCTAAATATAAACAAAGATGTAGAGTTGGGACAAGGCTTCTACTGACTGCCAGTTTCAATTAGTGCGGCAAATGTTCATGAAATGCTCCATGCTGATTTGTGTATTCAGATATCCACCACCGAGTTTTTCCGGAGATGCTGTGTGCTACTCCTCACTCCGGATGACCCAAACTCATTTGCTCACAAGTCCATGAGGTCTCCTTTGTTTCAACCGCTTTCACAGCTCTACCGAAACCATCTTTTACCAGTAGATCTCTATATTATAGATTCATTGGTATTTGGGGTTAAAAAATTGCATTGTAGGAAACTTGCCGTGCCATTTTTCTGCGGCCTGAAATCAAATGCCACAGCTTTTTTTACCTGCTGAGCCAAGCAACCAGGAAACCCACCTGGGAATTCCATGCACAAGACAAGACGGGCAGTGTAGGGACAGCAGCTGTGTGGAATCGTCAGTACACAAACAGGAGCATGCCCCCTGCAGCTTCACCCATGACGGGTGGCACGAGCAGTGCCTCGTCTGGGCACAGGAGCCGAAATGTGGCATGGGGCGTCACCAGGTTCTTTATGTTCACTCTCATGTTAGGTGCATTGTCTGGTCTCAGGCACCAGCTCACATTTCAGTTGCCTTTTCATATACTTTCACTTGAGACTTTGTATCGCCAGGGCTTGTAAAATTGGCAGTAAAATACCAGTAAAGCACAATGCATTCTAAGTGTGTGTTGTGTCAAGTATAAACACGCTGCCAGTGCAAAGTTTTCTTCTTAAGTTTCCTTCCTTCTCAGTCTTAACGGTGAGCACAGTGAATTATTGTGATTTATAACCATTAATATAATCCCTACTTTTACAGCCATCAGGTAGTTCAAAAGAAAAACAAAACAACAACATAAAAAACGCTCATGTTTACTCAGTTGAAAATCTCCCACGTTGTTTCATGGTGTTTAATTTTACGGGGGACTTCTGTTGCAGAGAGCAAACACTGGCTGGGGGAGTCGTGTGAGGCCGCAATGCATCTCGCCAAGCCAGACGGCATTTCTGACTTCTCTCCCTTTCATCTGAGTCAAGTGAATCCGCACTGAACCATAGTGAGAGGAAGGGGGGTGGCTCTGGGATTTGTAGGAGCGCTATGGGTATATTTCGCTGCCTTTTATCTACATGTTGTTCTTCGTATGCAGCTTTTGTACTGTGCAATTACTCGGTTGTGAGGGTTTATTGACTTGTTGACTTATTGGCAGAATGCTAAACCGTTTTCAAAGATGTGCAGGGATGTGCCCAACGGACTCAGTGGCTCATCTCAATAAAACACGAAACTCAAATCATCCCACAATTCATGCCAGTGTTTACATTCAGAGACAACAAATATATATACATTTTTCTATTAAGGTTGGAGGACGGACATAATTAAAGGCTAATAATGATGCTTTTCCTTATTGCCATCCTTATTTTTGTTTACATTTATAAGAAATGTAATGAATATTGAAAATTTAGGGGGATTCCATTATTGTTGTGGTAGCCGTTTGCTTTGACAACATTACATCACATTCAGATCATTTTACAGCTGGCTAGAGCATAAGTGATAAGCGATCTTATTGTGACCCGAGGTGATTTTTCCGGTCACTGAAATGTTGTACCCACTTGTGGTACTGAAAACAAGCTAGTAGCTCTACATGCTTTTCACCTGCTTATAGAAAATATGTGTAGACCTTTAAAATGTTGTGTATATAACATGGGTAACCTTGATTTGTCATTTGGCACCATTTAATACAGTTTAGCAGAAGAGCTGGAATTTTCTAGAATATCCTTGACTGTTCTTGTAGGTAACTTATAGAAGCATCAGTAAAGATCCAGAAAAGTTTTCTTTCAGGCAACAAAAATTTGATTTGCACATTTCAAACATAAAATGTTATATATATAACACAGCCTGTGCGAGAGGTTATGTGTCAACAGGAGGAGAGGCACGTCTGTCTCAGTGGTACTGCCAGCCTGCAGGTGCCCGGGAAGCCAGTAGGAGGTGCTCGTGAGCAACATGCCGAGAGAAACCCTACCAGTTTACCCACCCTCAGCCCAGATGGAGCTCTGCCTATTGTGCGCTGCCACTGTGCTCTCCCGGTCGCAATCGGCTAATTACATAGGGCTTAATCTGCGCTCGGGTGAGCGCCTTTACTGACTGAGCTACTCGGGGGGCTGTATTTCTTTTAACAGAAAAATGCACATGGATTACATTGTATTTTATTACAATTTGTCAGATATGAATAATTTGGGGACAATTTTTGCTTGAAAATGACAATTGACCTGGAGAATAATGTTTAAAGAACACTGCAAGATGGCTATTTGCTAGTCTGGTTCAAATTCTTAGCATTCGATTGTGCACACCCTGGTTTGTCTAAATTTAGTTGGTAACTGTGCTGTATCTAAAGGACAACTCTCTACTCAAGGCTTCGAAATGGTACCCACAAAAACCCAGTTTGTAATTTATTTATTATTTGAGTTCCATTTTGTCCCACAACATATTCTGCATCAGCTGTAATGTGCCAGTTTGAAATATGCTTGGATTTGGATTGAAACAATGGTGTTATACACAGTGCCTCTTGCAATATATTCTGAAGTGTGAGTTTTTAGCTGCCCTTCGTTTAGTATGCAGGGCATTTATTAATTGATGGTAAACCAAGCGACAGTGTATGAGATGATTACATGACCACGAAATGAGCTAATGAGTTTGAAAGGTGCCTTTGGGAGACATACGGGAAAGGGTTTCTGAGGACCACTCCTGAGGCAGACTTTGGCTCCGGGCTATATCTATGTCTGGCCGATGAGGGAGTTCATGACCTAATGATTGCTCTCCTAGATATATATATATATATATATGTATATGTATATCAGCCTCCCGAGTAGCTCACTCTGTAAATATATATATATATATGTAATACCTACTCCAAACAAAACAGTATTGGGGCAAAATGCACAATTACAAATACCTTCTCCAAATACACTGCTATTGGGGAAATATGTACAATTACAAAGAACTTCTCCAAAAACAAAAGTATTAGGGAAAAATGATTACTACAAAGAACTTCTCCAAACACACTGGTATTTGGGAAAAATGCACAATTACAGCAAGAATGGAGCGGTAAACAGTCAATATGAAACAAAGTTTAACTAGAAACATTGATTTTGCTTTCAACTTTATTTCATAGTTTAGTTTTTGATTTGTGCTATTTTTCCTTGTTGGTAATGATTGATTAGTCAGTGCAGGCCCTCGTTTTTTCTTTTTTGTCTTTTAATTTTCTTTTCTTGTTGTGTTTTCCCATCGTCCTCCTCATGATCGTTGATTCCATAAGTCACTCGCTAAGCAGTGTGATCTGTTCAAGGAGCTACAGGGCGTATGACCCATTTAGCACTGAGCATGCGGTTTTTGTAAGGCCAAGATGAACGCAGGGCACTCCCTTCCTCTCAAAGTGTCTGTCAGCCAGCCAGGAAGTGAGAGGGAAGGAGAGGGGAGAGGAGGGGAGGAGAGGGGAGGGAATGTGAGGAGAGGAGAGGAGAGGAGAAGGAAGGGAGAAGAGGAGAGGAAAGTAGAGGAGGGGGTGGGTGAGTGTAAGTTGCGAGACAGAAAGGGAGTGAGAGTGGACAGGAGAGGAGAAAGCAACCCTGTTTTACTCCTACTCTAATTTGTGAAAAGGGAGAACATCAGGGTGTTTGAATGTCACCCTGCACTTCAGGCGATGATGACTTCACTGTCACTCTAATACAGGCCATCTAAAGTCAAGACAACATGGATGCCTCTCCGCTCCTTTGGCATGGAAATGTAGGCAACTGAAGATGCACATCAGTCTCAATTTTTTGTCAGGATGTGGGTTTTAATCATTGATGTACAGAGGGAAGGAAAAATAAGAAAGTGGAATGTAACAAAGGAAAGGCAGGATTCTGACTTCTTACTGTCATTTACTTATCCTGCCCCGGTTTCACAGACCCACACAAAGCGCAGTAATCAAGATTTCCACCTGGCCCCTCCCTATTCTTCTATTCTATCTTACCCTCACCTCATCCCTCTCTCAGGAAAAACAACACAAACTACTGATGCTTCTATTTATTTTTTTTGCCTTCTGTTAAATTAAAGATGACCTCCATCTGTTCCTTTGTTTTAAATGTATTCTTCTGAAAACATCCACAATTCTTGGCTTTTGCGATTGTCTCTTATGACTCTGTTTTGACCATCAGCAAGGTTTTGCAATGGAGAAATTACATATACATATGTATATGTAAAGGGTGCAGGTTTGTTCCAGTAAAAAGGTAATTGCCAAACCTTTTTCTGATCATCAAGTCTCTGTTAATGTGCCATACTAAGCAATTTATGGAATAAAAAATGATGATGTTTTTTACAAAACTCCTGATCTGTTATTGGTCATTTTCAGCGTCTCTGTGCTTAGACAGGAGTGAGTAATGTACTGCATCACCAGTGAGTTTTAAGTGAGCGCTATCAGCAGGTGTGTTTCATGTGAGTTTTGGGGGATGTTTTAGGCTGATGCATGGCTTAGGCACCAGCGTTCTTCGAACCAACCAACTAGAATGTGCATACGTGTGTGTTTAAGTTAATGAGTCATCGCGTAATCACTTTTAACTAGCAAGTTCTGGTAAGCTAAGGCCTTATTTTTAAATATAATAGCAATTCATAGCTGCACATCTCTTCAAAACTCAGAAGTCAGGGAATTTTTTTACTCATGAGTTTTTTCTTTTTTTTAAACTGAAAAACTGAAATACTGAACCTTACTAGGTGCTAGGATTCAAACCCAAAACCCTCAGGTCAAGCCTTCGGGCTCAGACCCTAAAACCGGGTGCTGTAGCCTTTAAATATGGCGCTGAATGGCGGAAATGGTTACTATAACAACACCACGCTGTCCGCTGGCAAACGAGCTGAAGAACAACAGAAAAGAATGAAGCTCAGAGTGGAGCATCATAGATGGGGGAGGGGGGTTGACAAATAATAATAAAAAGGTTTGATTCTCCCCCCATTTGAAAAGGTCAGCTCTCACAGTTGGCTGCAACCTGTACCCTGTCTATCTCTCAGTTGAGGGTTCTTACACCTCGCTGTTTTTTTCTCCCACGTGTTGGTGTTGTTATACTGCCAGTCCCCTTCTAAAACTAGACTCACCCCTCCAGGATTTTTCTTACACCCCCTTCCTCTGCAGTGGTAAACTGGTAAAGAACAACCTTGGAGATGGGGGTTAATCATTCATCCCGGTACAGCCCTCTCATGCTTCTTAATCAGCCCGCCCTCTCTTTCCCACACCCTCTCACTCGGGCTCTCGTTTTGAACGCCGTAGCTAGGTTGTTGCCTTAAAGCCTTTTTGTCTCCTTCCTGACGAAGATGATTGTCAGTCTTCCCCCCAATTTACGTCTCCTCCTCTCTCTTTCAGTTTGTCCTGAAGGACGCTTGTTTTTTCTCTAGGGGGGACTGAGGGATCGACGTCAACAGATGAGTTATTGATTGAAAAACAGGAAGCAAGAGCGAGAGAGAGACAGAGCGAGAGTGAGATGACACTCTTAAAAGCATACTCAAAATATGCCAACATATACGACTAATGAACACAATCACACGCACTCATAAACACACACTTATTGCCTTGCACACTTACCTATGCATATACAGAGCTTGCACCAACAGCTTGACATATTTGCACGCATTGAACATACCCCACACACAAATTAAACATTCATTTATTTGTAGATGTCACCAAATAGTAAGACTCGAGCAGAGTAAGGGTGATGCAAAGCATTTAACTCGACTCAATTTGTGTTATTTAGTACTGTTTGTACATTCAGTTTATATGGATGAGTTTTAAAGTCCAAAGTCACCATCAAACTTTACTCCACACAGAAAGACACTGCATCAGGTTGTAGAGAAGCTGTATACAAAGAAAGTAACACAGAACAAAGTTGTTCAAATTAGATTATCTAAACCCCTGTCTGTGCTGATGTAGATTTGCACACACACACACACACACACATGCATGTTTATAACTTTTTGTAATTATATTTCTTTTCATATCAATTAGCTGTTGGGTCTTTGCAGTTGGTTCAAATTGGTTCAAATTGAATTTGGTTGAAGGAATGTTTTTTATGTGTTTTAGTAGTAGTGCTGAATACTTAAATTTTTAGTGACTAAATGGCAAACTATAGTGTTATTACCCAATTTGACCTATTAGAAGGATATAAAGCCTATTTAAGCAAAGCACACACATTTTATAGGCTATCTATCATCGCAGCATCTTGGTAATTTGTTTATCAAATGCTAGGCTTTCAATATAAATCAAAGCAGCTAGATTTATAGGCAATGATTTTCAAATTGGAATCAAAATTCTTTTAATAAGTTTATAAATATTTTTACATTTATATATGAAAATGAAGGTAAGGTATTTTTCTCAAGAAAACGGTGAATGAGTTCATACTGATACAGTCAAAATTTTCTACTGCAAGCAATAGCAATAATAACAATACAGTTTTATCGGTCTTGTATTTATATAGGACTGGAACACATGGAAGGGTAAACAGAGGACATGGAGAGAAGGACGGGTGAGAGACAGGAAAGGGGGAATAAATTCACAATCGATGATCAGTGAAGTAGCATTAGCATTGTTCACATATCCCCTGCCTCATCTCCCCTCCCCCTTTCTCCTGCGGCCTCTCTTTATTTCTTGCTGCAGCGTTACCATGGTGACTGAGAAATGTGGGAATACCTCTGTCCTTCAGAGAGAGTGGGAGAGAGACTGAAAGAGAGAGGGGGTAATAGGGTAAATGCTTACAGACTGACTGACTAAATAGACCCTAGTACGACATTGTGAGAAAGACTTAAACACATTTCCTGGACACCAACATGTAAGCATTTTAAATGACATGGCTGCTGTCTAACAAAATGCAATCATTGAACTACTTCAAATATTTGATTCACAGACTTGAATCAAAATATGTATGCTACGTCAGTGCCCTTCTATCTGTATGTCGATCCATGTGTTTTCTACCTTTTCATTCTGTTGTTCTGTAGTGAGGCTGGTGTTTCCATGACAACCAACAGCCTAAAATAGCCGTCTCCTCCCTTTCTTGGTATGTTTCTCGCTCTCTCTCTCCAACCCCAAATACCACCCCAGTGCAGTATTAATGTTCTGCAATGCTCAGTCAGTATGTGTGTGTGTTTGTGTGTGTGTGTGTAAAACCCTCTCCTATACTTTCCTTCTATCTCTATCTCTCTGCAAAGATTCTGTTTAAATGTATTTCATTGGCAGCTTGCGTTACCATGGAAACGTCTTGAAACCATGAAAACTATTTGAACTCAGCCAAACGCTCTTTTAAAACTGCTGCATTCATCCTCTCTCTCCCCCGCCCTCCTTCCTTATTAGTGCAGTGGTAGCGTTGTGTAGTGTCCAGTCAATGTGTGCCTATCTGTGTATATGAACCTTCCTCCCCCTATGAAGCCTGCCTACTTAAGTCTTAAAATATGACTATATTTTACTATAACCCTTCCTTTCTATATATAAAAAAAACTCTTTCTCATCTAACTTCCCTCTATCATGTTAAAATTACCAGTCTGGAGTGTAAGTTCTCCGTTTTCCCATTTATTCACAACAAGGCATATGTCTGACTGATCTGTTAATAAGAGAGAGTAAGATGAAGGCTGACCTGGAGGGTAGAGAGGAACATGGGAAATGATAGCATGTAGGCAGGTGATGAGACCGGCATCAGAGAGAAAAGTGTAAAGTCTGATCCACACAGAAAGGGCGCTCCCCCAGTCCCTCAATCTTTGTCTCTAGGGTCATGCCTTGCCTCACGTGAAACGGATGTCTTTAACATTGAACACAGTGTCAGATCAGACTTGTTGACACAACCAGTCATAGTGCTGCAATCATCTTAATCATCTTGAAGGTGAACCAGGTGTCCATCATAAGCATTGTTGTGTGATAAAACTTTACTTCACTAAAGTTCAGTCAGCGAACCCCTGTGTTTGACATCCTAATACCAGCATGTGGGATAATGTCTGGTGTATAATTATTGCACTGAATTAAAGATAGATGACCAAAGATTGTGTTGAACCACCAACAGTTTGAAGAATCGACAACCAAAATATTTCTCCCTATGCAAGACAAATTAAGCAGGATTTTTTTCAGCCAGCATTTAATTAGTGTTGATTCTACAGTAATTGGTCTCAATGATGTCACCTGGTAATGTTGTTGCTCTGCACTACCTTGCATGATTAATTAAGACATAACCCTTTCTCTTTTTACAGGTAAAACAACAACAAAACATAAAGTTACACCTGGCCAAGCCTTTAAAAAATTAATATTACAGGCTGTAACTAATGATTTCCCATGACATTTTTTTAGCTGTAAGCAAGAAAAAGTTAAAAAGTTGAAACAAACATAAGGTCTTCAAGAAAATGTTGACATTATAGTCCAAGTTTTTGCGGCAGAAACTTTTATATGTTTATAAAATGGAAATAAGTTCTTAAGTATTTTTCCTCTGGAAGATAAAGTAACTACAAAGCAAAAAATATTGATTTCTGTGTTGGTCTGTACAGAAACCTTACCTAAAGCTTTCATTTCAGACACGAAGCCACACGTTTGTGTGCGACTGCAAATTTAATTAATACAGATCTTGATCACTTCTGCATACCAACAGTAGAAAAAATAATTTTGGCCCTCAAGTCTGTTAAAAAGAATTTAAGCAGTCCAGGTTTTCCAGAAACCGGAATTTGCGCCTTGTTTGTTAGTCTGCTGCTATTGAGACCACCTAGTCTGAAAAGCTTACCAGGCACTAAACGACTATACCAGACTCCCACCATATCAAAAGCTGGGTGGTTACTGGTGCAATCCAGGTTAAGCCCCCGGTCACGGGTACGACAGCATTTATCGGATTTCAAGTAGCAAACTACCAGTTACATGTCTAATACCCTAACCACTATGTGCTCTGGGCTCTCCTCTTGTGTTTGTGGAAGTCTCTGTGATCGCTCCCGTACCCCCCAGAACCCCTTACTGACCCACCCAGCATCATTATCCAAAGCTTACCTTCCTCTTTTTCTCCCGGCTCTCCAGTAGGTTAAAGTACTGTCTCTAGCCTGACACCCAAGCGTAGTAGTGCATAGTAACACACTATTGACTGTCAGCTTCATTTGAATTTAACTGTTGATGTGATAACCATGGTAGGTTGACTTCAGTTAATTATTTCTCAATTCTCCACAACAGAACACTGACAATTAAATGTAACCTGACATCACAGTTTTGATGAATAAGCGTAATTACTATTGACAACTATAATTACCCCATTCTTTTAGTGTGTTTCTCACCAATGAGTGTAGAATATGCAAATTATTGCAGTATTCAGGAGGGATCCGAAGGAAAGGCAAGGCAGGTTTCTATATACAGAGACATTTGATGAAGACGGTATACTTCATGCTATATAAAGGCGGACTATGCAGCCATTGGTTGATGAATGCATGCACAATCACACAATTGTAAAAACACACACACACACACACACACACACACACACACACACGCAGGATATTTTTTGTTCCTGCACTGAGACCATAAATAAACGAATGTCATGTATTTCTCAGTTAAATTTTACACTGATGTCTCATTAAAACAGTAAATCTCATACCTAACAAACATTTTTTAATTAAATAAATAGTAAACTTAACATTTCATTAAATAACTGAAAACTACACCTTAGACTGGCTAACCTGTCGAATACCGCAGATGTTTCCGTTTCTACCCACCGATGGTGGATATTGTAAATGGGATGTTAAGGGAGGTTATCCATAAAATACATGCCCAGTGCCCTTTAATGCCAACTCCAAAACCTAGAACGTGTTGTTGATTTACAATGCAATGTGACCTCTCATTGTTGCACTAGTCTTACTGTGCAGGACTCAAACTCAAAAACAAACACTGGAAAATAAGGTTGATTCAGATTAAGCTGGAAATATAATACAGTAACATAGCGTGATAAATGCTTTTAAAATATATTTGCCCAGTCTGTCCTCTAGCCTGTTTGTCAGAGAAACAATACATAGCGAGTTAGAATGTCCTTGTCAATGAAAATAATATAAAAATACTACAAGAAGGTAAGGGAGTGCAGGTGCAGAGCATTTTTACCATTTCTGCATTGACTATTCATTCCCAAGGAAACACTCTGCTCTACTCTAGTACTTTCCATAGTTCGGTAGGAAGCGCCAACATCCAATCAATTTATTGCAATTTACTTCCAAACAAACAATTTTGCCTTTGTTTCCTCTTCCCTGTCGACTTCCCTGTTCAGAAATAATCTGTCATCTTAAACATCACATATCTTAGCTATTACATGTATAACTTTTGTCTTATCATTTTGTAAATGCAAACTTGAATGTGAGCATATGTTTATACTACTTATACTATACAGTTAAATATACAGATTTCTTAACTTTATTAAGTTAACTGATTGCTTAACTTTTAAAAGGCCCTCCCGTTTTTTATGATTTAATTTATTTTTGTTTTAAATTGAGTGTTCAGGGACACAGGTGAGGTGGCAGCAGTATATTCTGATAAATGTGGTATCTAAGCAGCAAGTGCAGAATTTTGATCTGTGGGTGTGTGCAATCAAATGTTCTGCTGCTGGTACTTAAAGTAAGCAAATTGACACTAAGCATACACAGAAAGAGAGGAAGAGGGGTCAGAGACAGGTGTAGGCTACTTAGAGAGGTGTTTAGAATCTGTGTTTGGAAATAGAAATGTGGAGCGAAATAGCCTTAAAATGAATGAAACAAAGAGGATTGGCAGACCCTGCTGCTGACAAAACTAGTATAAAAAGAATAAAAGAGAAAGATGCAGTGTTGTTATAGTGGATTTTGTGAATACAGTGCATTACATGTATTTTTAAACATTTGGCTTTTGAAATTCCTCTGAATTTGGGTTAGTTGAGAGCAGTGTACTTAAAATACCATTAATTGTTAAGTTTGGTAAATTCAATTACTCCATCCAGTTATTATGTGGTTAGTTGCAGGGTGCTTGCGGAAAAATATCACATTGGTTATTGAACATACACATACTATTTTACAGTCTTGACTTCATGATTATTTCAAAAGAATTTCAAGACTTGGTGACCGGAGTTCTTTTTTTGGAAAGAATGTACGGCTCTCACTAAAAATAGGTCACAGAAAAGACATTTAAGTATTAAGCAGATTGTAATTTAGGAAAACCCCAAAGAGATAATATTGATGATATCACACAAGTATTTGTGTGTGTGTGTGTGTGTGCGTGTGTGTGCGTGTGTGTGTGTGTGTGTCTGTGTGTGTGTGTGTGTGTGTGTGTGTGTGTGCGTGCGCATGTAAATTTAGGAATTCGGATCTCTGTGTGATACTCCTTGTCAATTTTTTGTGCCTATTTGGTTTGCTATTTAATACCGCTGCGTTTCCCCCTTGTCTCTGTCCCACTTGGTCTCTATACTGTAATTATAGAGACTAGATTCTCCTTTCTGCTTCTGCCTTCTCCATTTTCTCTCTCAGAAATAATGTATAATTACTTCCATAATTATACTTCTATCCATTCTACAGTTGCTGTCGCAGTCCCTCTTTCTTTTTCTCTGGCTGCAGTGTTTCCCAAGTTTCACTCTTACCTACTTTCCCTGTCTGGTTTCTTCATCACCTCCATTGTTACAGGGTTTCCCAGGTCCCTGGACTAGATGAGGAGGTTGTTGGCCACTGTGTAATACTTCAACTTTCTAAATGCCTGATGAATGTTGGGAATTTTGTTGGTTTGTTGGAATGAACTGCAGGAAGAGGATGGATACTCATACCTAATGAATAGTGAGAGGGGGATGGAGGTTGATACCTGATGAATAGTGAGAGGGGGATGGAGGTTGATACCTGATGAATAGTGAGAGGGGGATGGAGGTTGATACCTAATGAATAGTGAGGGGGGATG
>JAOVYW010000039.1:1426091-1469216 GCA_025775045.1 Hiodon tergisus
GGATCACAGGTCGTTAAATACTGTTTGTAATTAGCCTGATCCTCAGCCGGTGCTGATGGGCGTGCCCGGACCTCTCCTGTGCGTATTCTAGCCGGACGCGTGGCACACAGTAGTTCATTGAAATTGTGTGGTATGCCGATTGCTCACATATTGAGACTACAGCTGTCACTGCATTGGAAAAGTGACCCAGGCAACACAGTGTCAGCTCCTACTGTGCTCAGTATTTGTAAATGTGTGCACTCAGATATGCACTGAGGCTACGTATGAAGGATGGCCCAGGCTGCCCAGGTATATCACTGCAGCACATGGCTGTGTCTGGCCCTGCCAGAATGTACCCGAGGGTTCCACAAGGGGCTGCTGCAGGGGCTGGTTCGGGAGCTGACAGAGGCATCAGACAGTCAGTGGAAGGTTGGGAAAAAGAACTCAGGGACTCTGTTCTGCAACATTGGCCTTAGTTATCATGTAGTTTCTCATATCATTATGTACTGCCCGAAGTTTACCAACGTCCTGAGTGACAGAGATGTTCTTTAACTCTGAATTCCTCGACGATTGTCTCTTGCAATAATCACAGCCTTTGCAGCATATACAAATACACATGGGTGTGCTAAAATAATAGTTTTTGCAAGCATTAAATTCAGCTACTTGAGCTTTTTAATGATGCCAGAGCTAAGACATGTACAATACGACCCCACGTATCAATGGGGGATAGGTTCCAAGCCCCCCAGCGGATACCTGAAACCGCGGATTGTAGCGAACACTGTATACTGTTCATGCTGTACATACCTATGGTAAACTTTCATTTACAAATTAGGCACAAAAGGACATTAACAACAATAAATAATAATAAAATAGAACAATTATCTGATCTGATAACCGAGATGGCTACTAAGTGACTAAAGGCTGGGTAGTGTATACAGCGTGGATACGCTGGAAAAAGGGATGATTAACGTCCCCATTGGGACCCCATGAGATCTAATCACGTTAGTCAGAACGGCGCACAATTTAAATCATGAATGTTTACTGTATTTCTGGAATTTTCTGTTTAATTTTTTCGGACCGTGGCTGAAACAGCGGATACGGGGGTTTTACTGTATATGTAATGAGACTGAAGAAACTGCTTAATAGGGAAAACTTAGGGAACAACCTTTAACTCAGTGTAGGACAACCTACACTGGAAAATTTGTCTGTCTTTCAGAAAAAAGGAAAAAAGACATTTGAAATAAATGGTGCTGTTGTGTTTATTGAAACAATGTTAAGCAGAAACAAATGCATTTATATCATATTTGAATGGCTACAATAACGTTGATTCTGATTCTTATAGAATCTACCACTTACATGAATCACATTGTTTGATGTGGGGTGCCTTTTGCTAATCTGTGTGCTAAAGGATATGAAACTACAATAATTTTTAATCATCTTTGTTGACTGCTGTACCAGTGTTTTGGCTTGAATATAGATGTACAGTCCCAGCATGGTGACCTTTCACCTGTCGGACAGAGGAATTCGCTGCCATCGCCACAGAGGAGGAAAAAATAAAAAAATCTGAAAAACAAACACAGAAAATTTGAGAACATTCCTTTAATAAAGTTAAACAATTGTATACACAATTTGCATATTGTCACAAATTTCTTTAATAAATAAATAAAATTTATAATGCTTTGAAATACAGAAATACATGAGGTTTATATGGTTAAAATTTAGAAACTACTGTGGTCTGTTATATTTATGTAGGACTGTGATTGACTGGCCCTTCAATAGTTCTGCTTGTTTTCGGCAGCAAAATAATGACGATTAATTAAAACTATGAAGTGGATGAATTTGCCATTTATATTAAGAGATTCAGGTAAGCCCTCTGTACATTGAGAGAGGTTCTCCAAAAAATGATCCTGTTATTATATTTGTGCTTAAAAGCGTGACTTCAGGGGTATCGGGTAAATACCATATGTGAAATAAATCAGCACAAACTAGGGATTCAGAAAATGTAAAAATTTTGTTAGATACCCACTAAATTTAGTGAATGACATAAAACAATTTTTAAATGCTTTTTAGGAAAAAAGAACAATTGTTATCTATAAATTATAAATACATTTTTTTACCGATGTTATCTGCAAAAATGGGAAAGCTGACGAATACTATCATTCCAACATAGGGCACTGCACATGTTAGCACTAAATTAGCTGACTTGCTTTCTGTATTTCACACTGAGGACATACATAAGAAATGTAAGTGTAGCCAGTGGCACCTGGTGGCCGTCAAAAGAGCCCTATTTTGTAAAAAGGTGGTGGTCGAAGACAGCGAAGAGTTTCCTTCACTGCTCTTATTTCGTCTCTGGTTAGAGGTTATTGTTCCAAGTCCGCCCTAGACTGCCCGGTATGGGCATATTTTTTTCTTTCGTTTTTCTCACTTCCCCAAACATTAGTTCATGGCTTCATCCCACATCCAGCTTTCTGGCAAGCCTGTTGTTTGGCACTAAATATGGTTGTAGTGAATTGTTCTCCACACAAATATTTCATACTGTCGTGCAGGGAAGCTTGCTGTACGTACGTCTCATTCACAAGTGTTTTGCATATATAGTGTGTCTCGGTCTTCGTTACTGCCAAGTAAACTGTTGAAACGAATGGGCAGCCAGGACAATGCCTAAAAGAAAATAATATATTGCTGATTATGTAAAAGAAATGTTGACCTTTTTTGTAATTTTATTAATTATTAATGTGCTGAACTTGTTGGGGGTAAACCAATAGTTTACTCTGAGGAGCTCCCCTTTGCTCCTAAGTAAGCTAAAGGGTAGCGTAGTTGTACTTGCTAAAAGTGATGCATTAATTTAATTATCTACGCTAACCTGCCTGAATTTTTTGAAGAGTTCAGGGTGACTTGCTCTTGCTTCCTTTTGTTTGTACTGTCTGAAAGTACTGTTTGCATATGGGCTTGGATGGAAATTTTGCTTAGTCCTGCTCATTCACTTCATAAGTGAAATACATCCATGCCGCACTCCTGCTGTTCGTTTTTTTCTGAGAGCGTGGGCCGCTGAGTTTGTGTGCCTTCCATCTTAACCGTTTACACCGGAATCCTGGCTGTCGACACTCGTTGTCATTGTTTACAACTGGCAAGTGTGGTGTCCCTATGTGGAAAGAAAGGGAAGCATTTTTTTAGTAATATTATAGTTTTTTTTCTTTTCCAGCACGCAACTTTCATTATACAAGTACAGGGTGATCCGATACTTTCTGTTTTTCGTAATTACTGAGCGCAAAATTTATGAAGTTCAGAACCATTTTTTAAATTTGGTATCGCTGTAGCATAAAAGTATGGGTATTAACAACCCTTCTTGCAGGTAAATCTGGCATACAGCCTGGGTAATGAACGACCTACTCTCGTCAGTGCTGAGTCTTTAGAGACTTGCGTTGAACAGTCTGGCTGATACCATTGGGCAGCAAGTGTGGCCAAGAGGGGTCAGGACTGTTGCTTTCCACACGGAATCAACCTTCCTTTAGCCAACGCCCAAATTCCCCTCTTCAGCTATCAAAAGAACTAAATAAGGAGTACCTAACAACTACTTTGCTTTAGGAGCAACCTGGGATGTGCGAAATGGTGTAGGAGGTGCCTACCACGTGCTAAACCTGTTGCCTATCTCTCCCCTGAAGCAATTCATCCTCTAACATTCCTGACTGCTTTAGGCACAAACCCTGCGGTGTCCTTCCTCACTCAAGGACTTCCACTGGCCAAATAAGAGTAGTCCGACATAAAGCCTCTCCTCGTTTAATTAATTTGTGTATTTTTCTTTTTTCCTGCATTGATTCATACATTTTGTTTAGAATGTTGCTGTAATAACTCAACACTGGCTTATTTGTACAGTGGTTTTACATGTTTTGTTTTGTTAGCCTAGCTATATAAACTGCCCCCAGTTTACACCCAGCCTAATCTTGTGAACTGTCCATATGTTTAAAACCTAGCCTAATCTTGTGCATGCCCCATATGTTATCAGTTAACAAACTGCTTAAGGAACTGTTGGACTGTTTAATGGATTCTTTATGCTCTCAGCACTGCTGGCTTAGGCGCATCCTAAAACCAAAAGGGGGGATGTAGGGACCATGCACAGTCCAAACCAACAAAATGTCCTTCTCTCCGGCCCCAAGGATCATCAGCCATCACCCCTAGCTGGTGCTTTCAAACTCCAGTGCCCATTCATAGACAGCCATTAGCAGGTCATAAATCACGTTTCCTTAAAAGCAGAGAACAGACATTTTCTCCCTCTCCTCTTTCCAAAGAAAGGACATAGCTCCCTGCTGCTGGGCGGTCAGAAAGAGAATTTCTCAGTGCTGCAATCAACTGAAAGGCCATTGATCCCGGCTAGTGAGTTAGGACTTTTCAGAGGTATCTGTAAAACAGATCCTCTATGCAATTTTAAGACTATTTGAAGATTTCTGTATTTCTGTAGAGTATTTTACACTCTGTTATATTAAAGGTACTGTTGGAAAAATAATAGTTAAACCTAATGTCTGTTGCTAAGTGTTACAAAAATAGGATTATGCTTATGCTATATGATTATGCTTAAATACTATTAAACAATTGCAAATAATGTAATGTTACATGCAAGCACTAACCCCTGCAACAATAAGATAACTATTAGGTTATGCACCTGTGTGACAAATATTCAAGCTAACTTGCAAAGCAATAGGGAGTAGTCGAGCAACTCCCCGTATGATAAGAGGGAAACATAATGTGGCCTTGAGCAGGAACAGAGGGTTGATGTACTTTAACAATGATTTGTGTGTTTTTTTGTGTGTAATCCAAAAATTTTAAATTGGACTGCGGAGCAGAGCTCGTCAGTCGATGCTGTACTCAGCGAAGTGCATGTATCGGCTCCTTGCAAGTAAACTCTTAATACCCAAAGATTCCAGTGACTCTGTCATCTTCGATAAAGAGAAATATTTCTAACAGGTATTTAATTTTTAAAATTATATTAACTGAGTGAGAACACAACCTAAAAAAAACCTTATCCTAAAACTGAAAATTGAATTACAAACTAAATGAACAGGGATCGATCGCGAAAAATAATAATAGTGTAGCGTTTTTCGGAGTACTACTTCTCTGCGCGGATTCAAGCACAATACCGACACCGTTTAACAGGAATCAATGCTCTTAATTTCGCACATGCGCTTACGCCCGCCTTGACAAAGGCAGAACTGGCAGTGCAAACAACTGACAGGCACATAGAAACACACAGTAAGCCCTCACGCCCGCGGTGAGGGAACAGAACCTTAGCCAACACGTGCTTATTTTACATGGACAAACTGTACAACACATTTGCCACTAACAATAAATACAACCGGCACATAGAACACACTATTTACAGTCATTTAAGTCCCGGGAGCCAGTCTTCCCAGCAGCACCCGCGGGGATGGCTTTAGCCCATTGGCGGGGGAAGCGCTCCTAGCCATCCCCGTTACAATAGTAACACAGTTCTATAAAACTAAAATCTAACCATTTTTTTAACCGAAGAAACTTTTACTAATTGAAGTTTGCATTAATTTCTCCATTACTGTCACATCGTTTTTCGGAACAAAGCCCAAACTTTCACAGAATACGCTTCAGAAGTCGCACATGTGGTATACTGATTCCAGATTAATACTCAGAATTCTATTTCTTCACAATGTTAACGAGTGAGCCGCTTCTGCAGGGACCGAATAAAAATGTAATCATCGGATTTTCAAAGCAGAATATATTTATATTTTTTATTTTGCAATTGGAGCTAATATTAAGACTGACATCTTTATCAGCCAAATAACGTGAGACAAAGCACACAGTCATATAATTCAAATATTTACATCCAATAGAAAATAGGAAAATATGATTGGCGTATTTCTAAACCACAGAAGTCTTGCATATTCAGGATTTAGGGCGTGTTTAAGTGTTAAGTGTATAGGCGGGGACTTGGTGTGTAATTTCTGGTCAATGGTCTGTCTATATAGAATTTTAGTCTTCGATTGAACACCTTTGCTTTGCCTGCGCACATAAGTTCAGCGCACTTAAGATCGAGTTCTTAAAGAGAAACCAAACTGAGTTATGACTTCAACGAATACATTTCAAGGACTGGATAATGGTTCCAAAACAAGCTCTAGGTTTGTAATTTTACCAAGGATGGTTTAATTGTTAGCGTTAACTGTAAGAAAGCTACACGCAATTATTCAAAGTTTAAGTACCTAGTAAGTCCTTTGGTAACAAAACGGGATTTGAATAGTCATTGTTAGCTGAATCTAGCTTCAGAAGTGATGGCCGGCGTCACTTTTTGTAATTTTCCGCTTTTCTTCTAGGTTATCAGCGTTTCCTGTTACAAATCCAAGTGATGAAAGACGTTATTTTCATAGTAAAAAAAGTTATGACGTTGCTAGTACTAGTTGTAATACTCGTAGTAGCTGCTTGGTGTGATGGCTGATTTATTATTGTCAGAACTTTAAAACGGTATTGTTGTTGACGAACGTTGTGCCCTATTGTCCATGTAACACACTCGCCAGATTATGTTCTCTTTAATGCGACATCGTTGACGTGTGCAAGTCACGGTGGTTTTTCGCAGTGCAGGGATAGTGGGACGCGATGGTATCGCAAAATGCATGAAATTGGTTTGCGTTTTTGAAATTGCAATATTGGTAATTTTATCCAAATGTTCCGCTTTCCATAGATCTAATCTTCCGCAACGACTTGTTTGGAAATGTTCAAAGCGGAACTGTAATGTTCTCATTGTGTCGGGGGTAGTTAACCATTTGCCTGTAGGAAATAAGGAAATGTTTAATTTCACATTATTTCTGTTACGCATATCGTTTATCTTTTCGATGCGGTCTTTACTGGTATCTGGCCTACGCGGTGTTTCTTGCTTTTATTACAGCATCGCCAAACTACCCGTGTTGGTAATTTTGGAAACTAAATGCGACTTTAAGTATTTAATTCTGTTTTTGAATCACTAGTTCCTCGTCTCGTGTCTTTAGGTTCAGTTCAGACATGCATTTTGTGAACCGATCTCGTGTCGATTGCAGATTTACACTGTCGGTAGATGCCATTAAATTGATTAAGCAGATGTTAAGCCAGCAATATTTTATGTCGCTTTTGTGACTTTCATTGACAGAGTACTGAGACCCCCCGGAGGAGGCTCCAGTAACTTGTTTGGTGGCTGTGATGAGGAAGTCAACTCTGCAAGACGACAGCACAAAATTAACTCAAATATTTTTGATCCTCCAGAAGATACCCAGATTGGTCATAAAAGGACGAACCCACCTGGTGAGAGGCTATTGCTGGGTGAAAGACAGTAAAAGCCGTGTTCTTTCTTGGTTCTTTAAGTAAAATTTGAAATGTTACATTCTCATTAAAGAAGTTTTAAGCTGCACTTCAATAAAATTACATTTTTTAGTGGTTACTTTAAATGCATTTTCAGTGTTGGTTACTTTTTCTGCTTTGTGTCACATACATTTTAAGTGTGCCTACAAAGTATAATGCCTAAAACTGCTGTTTATTCATAGTGACTAATCATAATTCGCTTACTGTTTTTCTAGTTGTAGCTGGATTCTTAATAGCCCAGCCGAATAATGAAAAAGAGAGATGCTGTGTGATCAAAACCAGGAGCTGTTTAATTTTTGGTAGAAGTGTTACTGGGAAATTCCGTTGTAATTTTGTCTATGAGATAGGAGCATGTATTTTATGCATTAACTGAATGGACTGTTTTGTAAGTTAATAATAATTAGGTCATGCTTTTTTATTCCTAGTTCCAGGTTTGTGTTCACTTTTCCAGTTATTTTATTTGTAGAGATTAGTCTAGCCGTTTTATACCAGAGGTGCCATGTGTAAATGGGTTGGTTGTTGGGCATCCTTTTTTTTTTTTTTTTGTCTTAATTTAGGAGGGAAGAGCAGCGGGATCTTTGGGCAGCCTGAGGCCCACACAGCTCGGCAAAGAGCAGGTCTACCTGGTGGAGTAAGCAACAACATTTTTGGGGAGCCAGGGAGTAACCCGTGTAACATACGCAGCCACCCTAATAAGCCAAAGGTACTTCATGTTCCTGACAAGCTAAAAAAAGAGAATGCCGGTTTTGAAAGTATTGCAAATAAAAGCAGTACTTCTTGGAGTTCTCACTAGGGATGGGTTAAGCTCTGATGTTTAAAGCATTGATTATGAATTAATCCGGTCGTTTTCCTTGTCAATGGTAAATCTGACAACACATTTTGCTTAAGTTCGTAAGCAAATTTTATGTTTCATATAAATTAGTACATGTGAATGAAAGTGCCCCTTTTTGGTTAAAAATTTGCCATAAACCAGTTGTCTGATACAAATCTATATTTTTATACCTCTATTGATATAGTTGGACAAAGATTCCTACATGCATACTTACTACAACACTAAGTGGGCTGCCTTTTCACTCTTCACTAGTTTAACAATTTGTTGCCCACTTGCCACTGCTTCAAAAATGAATAAATTTTCTTCTCAACAGGACAATATTGGTGTTGGTGTAAATGCTATGAAAGACCCTGATGGTGAGTACTCTAAACAGGAAGTGAAGATGCTGTGCAGAGATTATATTTTATCTGTAAAACTAGGGCTGGGCGATAAAACGATAATTATGGCAATATTATTTTCCTCGATTTAATATAATTAATGTTCGATAAAATTGACTTGAATCACAAACTGCTAAATGTCAATCATGTTTGCAGGAATAGAGGTATGCATTGTGCAAGTTGAGCTGCACAGTGAGAGGCTAGCACGTCGTATTTACAGACACAGTGGCTGGCAGGCTTTTAGTTGGCGCGAAATGAGCGACACCGAAGAAAGTGCAGTGCCCATGACCAGCTCGAAGAACAAGGACGTTGTCGACAAGAAACTGAAGAAAGGTCACTCACTTTCTTCAGCCATTACAAAACAAGACTCACTTTACTTACAATTCAAATTAAAGCGATTGGATGATACTTTGTCAATTTTACTGCCAAGTCAGACATTAGAACGGCTATTCAACGCATTTATTTTCCTTCCCTTTGCAACAGCAATTATTTTAATCTAATTAAAAGACATACTTTTGATGTAGAGCTCACTTATAACAAATTAACATTCCCAGTTCAATGGGAAATCATCAATGCATTCATGTTTTGAAATTTCTGGTATCATTCATTTCTGAGCATTCAATGTAGCTGGTACGCTGGATCCTTTTGCGGGTATCAGTTTTAGTGTAAGTGCCCTTCCCTCGTGACAAATAATTAAGTGATGGTGTTAAACCAGGGCTCCCACTAGGTCTTCGAAAAAGACTTGCCACGTGGGGTTAAGCAAAGTCTAAGAGCAGCGAAAGTACACAGAAGCAAAGCAACGAGGTGAACGGAGACCTCAAACGGCAAGAAGCGGAAACAGTGGAGTTAGCAACACGTAATGCTAAATCTATTAAGATTATTTTATTTTTAAATCTATTTTTCATTATTTTGTTGAGGGAAAAGGGACTGAAAGTATTTTACTCATGCATTATGTTGAAAAAATATTTTATCATAATTGTTTTGAATGTTCTACCTCAGTTCAGTCTTTTAAAGTTATGCCACCAATCTAATTTGATGATCAAATTAAAAAGCCACATCAATTAAATGCACCTAACAAACTGCAAAAAATAGAGCCAACAGCTTTCTTTAAAAAAAATAATACGAAAATGTTACGTAACTTTATTGAAAGTATGCCACATGCATACTATGCCCCATTCATTTGTTCTATGAAGACCAATATCCTTCTGCGCAACTTTCCTGACTATACATCCCAAATGATTTACAGTGAGGATCTACGGAATTGTCAACTTGTTTCTTAAATCCCGTTTCAAATAAGCTTCTTGCATTTGAATAGGGAGCGCCCGCTCTTATAATGTTTCTCTCTTACTGTGAGCTAACGATCGCTGTGATGCGCTCACACTTCACATTTACAGTACCTAAACGCTGCTTTTGAGTCATCGCCAGGTACACTGCTAATCCATTCTTTTAACCATTTTTCTTTCTCCCAGTCTTTGCAGTGTTTTTTTCTGTATTTAGCCCACTGACTAAGTGGCATTTCTGGTTCAAATTACATTTTCTTTTTTACCTGCTTTTTAGCAGTTTTGATGTTTCTACGCTGTTTCTTAAAATAATGGCTTTTTACTGTCAATTAACACAATCGTGAAGTTCGTCCTGTTCACTCGCATGGTCATGTGCAATATGTTATTTTATTAGGAAACAGTGACGAGACGTCTTGAAAGTAGTCCAAAAAGTAGCAACCAGTGACTCCTAAATATTTCCCGCAGCTCTTTTTTAAGTAGACCTGGCAATTCTGGTTTGTCACAATCTGGTTTCTTCAACTTTCACTCGGGAGCAAAAATCAGCCATTAAACTTGAAAGAAATAATGATTTGACAATTATCAATGTCGACTAATGCATTTTATCATGATAACATTTTTAGCCGTATCGCCCAGCCCTATGTAATACCAATCATGTTTACTTTAACCCTACCAAAAATGGTCTTGTCTATAAAAGGGTTATATGAAAAGAAGTATTGTTTTTTTTTAGTTGAAAGATTAAGTTTCTATGTATTGTGTGTGTTTGAAGAAGCTACATGATCTATAGTTCTGTTTCAGTTCCACAACAGAAGGTAGAACTTCCAGCAGAGACGAGCGATGGCTCTTCATTACCACTGACACCGAGCAAGGATGACCACGTGCAGGAGTCAGACTCCTCCCATAACAAGCCTTGTCTGAAGGACCATGAGCCCCGGCTGGGACCCCGACCTCGGTCCCACAACAAGGTCATTCACCCTCCTGGGGGGAAATCTAGTGTGGCCTTCTACTGACTAGTATCGCCACACCTGGTTCTTGCACTATCAACTCCAGTCTCACCCTTCTGATTCATTTATGTTGTGAGAAATCTTTGATAAGTTATGACAAGTTTTTTTTTTTTCTTGTGCATCCTGAAATTCCTTAAATCTTGCGTGCATTTGGCCTTGACAGATACTATTGTTCCGAATTTTGTTAGCGCCTTAACATGAATGCCGAAAGGGGTAAACTTCCCTCCATTAACATTCATATTCTGTTCAATTTTAAGATCGACGCATTTAACACTCACTGGCCACCACTGTCTTTTGAGTGTCATTAGATGGGGTCCCGAAGTTTGAAACCAGGTTCCTCCATATTCCAGTGTGGAATAAACTGCAAATTAGTCCGAATTCATAGCTTCTAGTCTTTTTGCACCATTTGTCCTGGCTATGACAGTACTGCTAAAAGAAAATGTTCATTCAGTAAGGCATTCATTGTCTTATACCTGTTCATACCTATATTGTTTTATAGCTGTCTAGGTTTCTCTGACCTGGTCTGTTTGAAAACATGTTCAGCCAAAAATGATCAAGCAACAAATATAGGGTCCAAGCCCTATTATAATAAAATGTTGTTTTTCTATTTTGATTTTATAGATAAATATTCCGTTTTTACCATTGTAGTATGAGGTGAGGTATTTATAAATTTGGAAAGGCATTTTATGTTTTAAATTAAAACAAGACTACCGAAAACTCTGAAAATGAAATTGGGGGGGACAAAAGGAGATGACCGATTCCTTGGCGGAAATGACTTGTTAGTGTGTGTTCAGTATATCCTGGTGCTGGCCTTTCTTCAATTTTATTTTCTCTACATGCAAGCATGCATGGCAAACGATGTATAGGACAGAAATGACTGCGTGGCCTGTGTATTTCATTAAACTGTAATATTTTGACTTTTATATCCATCGTGTTTCTGTGACTAAACACAGACTAGTCTAACCATGATTTGTTTATTTTTTTATTAGAAGAATGGTTTTCTAATAAATAAAAGGCAGTAATTACTGTGCTGGGATGTGAAAGTAAAGTTTTGTTATATAAATATATAAAATATATTTATGAAGTTAATGAATGTGAAGTGATGGCTATCTGCCTTCAAATGTTACTTATAATCAAACCTTGAACCACATCAGTGAACAAAAGGCACATCACCCGAAAAACACAAAAATATTGTGATTTGCCGAGAAGTATCAGGCTTCCCCTATAAATAATTTTCTTCCAAACGGGAAAGCTGAGCCGAAACAACGCTACCCCTGCCCCCCACATGATGCTGACAGTTGGATGTTAAGTAGGTTTAGAGCCATTTGAACATTTTGAGGTGCTCTATCATACTTTTTAGTTAAGGTGTATTCAGAAAACAGTTGCGAAAGTTCGAGAACTTAAGCAGTCAAGACAGCACATGGTTGTATCAGATTAAACGTGTCATAGGTTGAGGATGTTTTTTAAATGAGCTTGTAGTACATTAGGTTAACATTGTGCTTTGCAAAGGGTACTGCGCGGGAAGATGTTACTAACCAGTAGAGGGTGCTGCTGGCATAGACAATACATTTAACCCAAATGGTACAGAAAGTGACTGTACAAAGTGGATTGCAGGTTGGCTCAACAGTTACAATTGGTGCTTCAGAGAACCAGGGTCCTGGGATCGTATGTCTGTGTGGAGTTTGAAAATTCTCCCCATGTCTATGTGCATTTCCAGTAGCTGCTCCATTTTCCTCCCGTTGTCTAAAGGATTGCGTGTAGGTGGATTGGCAACTGAAAATGTATTCCCCATGTATGGGCATAAGTGAATGTTTCCTCTTAAGACTTGAGTCCTGTTCTGGGTGTCCCCTGCTTTACTCCCTATGGCTATTTGGTTAGGTTCTGACACACTTGTCCCTGTGTTGGATCAGTGGCTAATGGAAGGAAATTGTTAAATAAGTTACATTTTAAATATTTGTAACATGAAAATGTTTTGGATTTGTGATTTTCATAACTGAAAGTCATGTTTAATTTGCTTTCTAACCTTATCCCAAGTAAACTCACTGTAAATGTGGTAATTTAATAGGCTTAATAGACTAATAGAGTGGTCTGGTTAATCATAAATTATAAGATAATTTAAATTTGTCTAACATAATACCCAATTAAAAGCTACTGTTGATGATTACTACCTGACTGGGGAAAGCAGTTTTTGCTGCAAACACAGCAACCTGTTTTGTAACTAAACCTTACATTTGAAAATAACTGGCTGTATATAGTCTATTGTCCTTTTCTCATCGTTGACTCCATGTCCTGGGGGTCTTCAGTGTGTCCACCTCAGCACCTAAGGATCAGTTTATTATTTTCCAATTATTACCTTACCTGGAGCATTAGCAAGTTATTAAAATTGAAGTCACCTGTTTGTTTGATAGCAAAGACACAATCGAATTTCTGAGTGTAATAAAAATATTCTGTTATCAACCACTCTCACAATTAAAATTTAAAACTACACACACACATACATGTAAATATATTTATATTTAAGGAAAACAATAAGAACATACATCAACAACATTTTTCATGCAACAAACAGGCAGCCAACAAGTTTAGTACTAAATTCACGGTAAATTTTATTTTAAAAAGGACAGAATAGGATAAATACAGCGCCTTTCGAAGAACTGAGAATGTATATCACACTAACATTGTCGACGTTGATAGCTACAATCGTCTCTTAGAACAAAATACACCTTGGCAGTACTTCACTGTGTTTTTATCTACAGCTTTATATTGATTTATTCGCGTCACGATCTACCAACGGGTTCAACGTGACGTTACAACGTCACCAGCCATGCTCAAAAGATTATACCTAGGGATTGAGGGAAGTGTATTTGCAAAAGATCAACGAATAGGTTATCTTCAGCAGGCAAAAATGATGCGCATTCCTTAACAGTATATGTGACATACGTTTGAGGCTATTGCTATTTGAAAGTGCAGGTAGCCAGACAAGGAGGCTGCGACCGGACCGGTTACTTACCTGAAATGAAGCCACACATACAAGCCAGCACAAACATTTAATAGATTATGTCTACACTATCATCACTCGGTTAAAACCAGGACAATTAGTGTTCTGTACCTGTACACTCTGTCTCGTGTGGCATATTCGTGTTTGTGTGTGTGGTTGCCGTGATATGAGGGCCTTACCACTGCCGCAGGGGGGGCAACGGTGACGAGCTAGCACAGCCTGAGCTTGCTCACTGCAGACAGCGTGACGTCACGCCAACTCGGTCAGCTGGCACCTCCATCTATCCAGGGAGGGTCCCAATTGATCCACAGAAACTGCATCGCTTGCTCCGTCCCATCCGGACGAAGAGGACTCGTACCAAAAATAAAACAAAAATGCTTTAAAAGGACGACCGGCTACATGACATCTGTAACTCGCCGTTCGTATCGCTATTTCTTTATTTATTTCCCCATGTATTATTCTTCCTGCGATGGTCGAGATCAATTGCTACTGCAGGTACATTGTTTAGGCCGTATGATTTTACGGTTTAAATTGCATCTAGTTTAGGGATGGATCGGAACAAGCCGGGCCGATTTCCTTCGGAAACTGATGCTAGCATCGACTGGGAAACACTTACGGGTTGCGTCTAAAAGCTGTCGGCGAGGCTGGAGAGGGAAAACAAATTAATCGTACTAAACAGAAGAATATATTTTTTCTGTTATTGTATGCACGCGTCCTCGTGATCAAATGATTTAAGATGAAGATAATAAATCAGTATTTGACGGTTCGGTGACTTATTACTGAACAAATTACGATTACAAAGAAAACTTGGCTGGATACAAAAAAATTGTTTCAGTAATCGAATTATATTTTTCTACTTCTTGGAAGAAGCCGTTTCGTCTCGGTGAGTTTTTTTGTTGTTGTTGCTGTGCTGAGCAGCTAAATCCAGGCGCCAAAATGATGGAGCTACAGATGGATGAGGTGGTGTACCAGGACGACTACGGCTCAGTCTCGGTAATGTCAGAGCGTGTATCTGGCCTGGCCAACAGCATCTACAAGGAGTTTGAACGCCTGATCCGTAGCTACGATGAGGAGGTGGTGAAGGAGCTGATGCCACTGGTGGTGAACGTGCTCGAGAATCTGGATTCGGTGCTCACAGAGAACCAAGAGCACGAGGTGGAGCTAGAGCTTCTCAAAGAGGACAACGAGCAGCTGATAACCCAATACGAGCGCGAGAAGGCGCTGCGAAAGCAAGCCGAGGAGGTGCGGCGTTTTTTTTATTTGTTATTTTATTTATGTACGATTGTTCGAGCATTATGTCATTAGTCATCGTCCTTAAAGATAACAGAATGTTTGTTATAATAACAAAGGAATTACATCGTACGAGCTGTTTAAGACCCCACCCTAATAGTCAAGTATTATGAGAAATTTTAATTTAACCATCTCTAGATCATATTGCCAGTGCCTGTATTGAATTGGAGATACGTAATAATTTGAACCTATTTAAGATTATGTTGACAAATTGGCTAAACCCGGAGAATTGACTAAATTACATATTTATCAGCTGCAAAAATATCAGTAACAATATTCAAATTGTTTCAATAATTTTCAATTATATTTCAGTTTGGTTAAATTAAAATTAAATGTCAATTTTTAAATTGTAATTATAAATGATAACCACACGTTGATGAGTTTACAGTCTTCTAGAAATAGATTGAATTTCATTCGTTTCGTTTCGTTTAGACTAGACAAGGATCTGCTAGAAACCTGCAAATCTTATATGTATGCATATGAGCAATTTTCACATAATAAATTCTCTAACCCACCATCTAAAAAAATTTGTTTATTAAATCCGTAACACCAAACTCCAACAAATATGCATGAATAAATCTAGTTAGGCTCAGAATGAGTCATCAGTCTTTTTAAAAGATGCTATTTAAATGAGCTTTGGGAACGTGTAACGCGTTTGGATTGTGGGGATCTGTCGCTATTACACAGTCTGTTAGAATATGATCAAAGATAAAGGAAGCCTCGTCAGCACTGGAAGTCACAATGTGTTTTAGCTCTTGATAGCTTGAGCCAACTAGGTTATGTCCTGTTACTCTAAAACTGGGGTAAGTAACCCTGGCCCTGAGAGCCATAGTGTAGGTTTTTGAGCTACCTCTCCTTTGCGTCTGATTCACACCTTGAAACACCAGGTGAAATCATTTCTAATCCAAGTAAGCCTGCAGACACTCTCAGGGTCCAGGATTGCTGACCCCTGTTGTAAAAGTAGTCTATATGATCAACCATATCTCATAATGGCCCCTTTAGATATTTAGCTATAGAACAACATAAAATCAATATAAATATAATAATATAATGAATTAATATAATATTTCTTTAGCTGTATTTATTATATCCTGCAAAATGTAATTTGTTGAAAAAATGGTTTTAATATAGACAAGCAAATGACTCATTTTAAATATAGTTTTTATTTAAACATCAAATAATTGTCAAGAGAGGGATATCAATTTTTTACTGAAATTTTATGTAAAAAGTGAACATATGTCAGTTTATCGATAGTTACGAAATACCCTAGCCATTAAAAATAGCTAATCTTGACAGTGACAGTCAGCGACAATCACCTGGGATAGGAAAACATAAACATTATTTGTGCATGTACAGAACTGTGCAAGTCTTAGGCACATGTAATAAAAATTTGTTAAGCGAAGATGCTTTCAAAATAATTAAATAAAATTTAAATACTATAGGACAGTAAACAATAAAAAAAACGTAAAAAAAATTAAATCAATATTTGGTATGACCACCCTTTGCCTTTATAACTGCAACAATTCTCTTATTTATACTATCGTTTAGTTGTATAAGATAATTGGCTGGTAGATTGTTCCAAGCATCTTAATGAACTTGCCATGGTTCTACAGACTTTGCTTGCTGTCCTTCCTGTCCTTGTAATCCCAGACAGCCTCGATGATGTTGAGATCAGGGCTCGTGGAGGCCATACCATCTGTTGCAAATCTCCTTGTTCTTATTTTAGAAGATTAATGTTTGCTGACACACTAATGCAGAAGACCAAAAATTAAACATCAAAGACTACATTTATGTAAAAAGACTTTTGCACAATACTGGATATTTTTATTGTTAATTATAGAATTTTTTATATGACTACCATACTCAGATTTTAACTAGCTGTAGTTACATGATTTGTGTTGGTGCAGTGTCACTGTTGTCACTGTGTGTTAAGTGCAGTTGAGGTGCCTTGACATTTCAGAGTGAAGTTGTTTAATCAAAGTCAATAATGCATATTTTCCAGGGAACATGAACATTATCGGTCCTTCTTGAGGATTGTCTATTGTGGAGTATCATATCTTTTCAAGCGATATACTTTTTACCTTTTTTGCTTTACTGATATTGTGAAAAGATAAATATATATATGTATGTATACACCCATCAGCCATAACATTATGACCACTGACAGGTAAAGTGAAAAACACTGATAATGTTGTTATAATGGCACCTGTCAGTGTGTGGGATATATTAGGCAGCAAGTTAATATTTTGTCCTCAAAGTTGATGTGTTAGAAGCAGGAAAAATTGGCAAGCGGAAGGATCTGAGCGCCTTTGACAAGGGTCAAATTGTGATGGCTAGACGACTGGGTCAGAGCATCTCCAAAACTGCAGTTCTTGTGCGGTGTTCCCGGTCTGCAGTGGTCAGTACCTATCAAAAGTGGTCCAAGGAAGGAAAAGCGGTGAACCGGCGACAGGGTCATGGGCGGCCAAGGCTCATTGATGTACGTGGGGAGCAAAGGCTGGCCCGTGTGGTCCGATCCAACAGACGAGCTACTTTAGCTCACATTTCTGAAAAAGTTAATGCTGGTTCTGATAGAAAGGTGTCAGAACACACAGTGCATCACAGTTTGTTGCGTATGGGGCTGCATAGCCGCAGACCAGTCAGAGTACCCATGCTGACCCCTGGCCACTGCCGAAAATGCCTACAATGGGCACTTGAGCATCATAACTGGATCACGGAGCAATGGAAGAATGTGGCCTGGTCGGATGAATCACGGTTTCTTTTACATGTGTTGCTTTCCTGGAGAACACATGGCACCAGGATGCACTATGGGAAGAAGGAAAGCCGGCGGGGGCAGTGTGATGCTTTGATGTTCTGCTGGGAAACCTTGGGTCCTCCCATTCATTTGGCTGTTACTTTGACACGTACCACCTACCTAAAAGCATTGTTGCAGATCATGTACAGTCTTTCATGGCAATGGCATTCCCTGATGGCATTGGCATCTTTCAGCAGGATAATGTGCCCTGCCACAAAGCAAAAATGGTTCAGGAATGGTTTGAGGAATACCACAACGAGTTCAAGGTGCTGACTTTGCCTCCAAATTCCCCAGATCTCAATCCAATCGAGCATCTGTGGGATGTGCTGGACAAACAAGTCCAATCCATGGAGAACCCACCTCGCAACTTACAGGACTTAAAGGATCTGCTGCTAACGTCTTGGTGCCAGATACCACAGCACACCTTCAGAGGTCTTTTGGAGTCCATGCCGTGATGGGTCAGGGCTGTTTTGGCAGCAAAAGGGGGACCTACACAATATTAGGCAGGTGGTCATGTGGTCAATGTTATGGCTGATCGGTGTATATACATTCACATTCACACAGTTAGCTCGACTATCAAGGGAAATTATAGCAAAAAAAAAATATTCAGACAAAGATTAGGCCCCACACTATGTGTATAATAATAATAATAATAATAGTAATAACAGAACATGAATAGGTTCTACTTTTTAGTCCAGTAAGGACGGAAAAGGACTAAAAGTAAATTTTCCACTGGAAGTTAAATGTATTTTCTTGTATAAGATTTTATGAGTTTAGGTAGGTATATTTTAGATATGATTAATCTCATGTAGCACCAGACTGCAAGAGATGTGAGGTGGGGAATCTAGGAGAAATCTACACTGCACTGACAAATAGCTGTAAACAGAAATGCTGGCGATAGTGTTGGGTCCAATAAGAGCTATGAGTGCCCTCATATGTGTGGAAGGAGCATTTAATGAGTGGCTTAAAAAACTATGTGAGTTTAATGAGTGGCTTAATGTGAACCTGTGCCGCATGGGGGTTTCGTATTACACTCTTACATGCACCTCGATAGATAGCCAGATGAACAACATATTTGTAGTGTTTTGTCGAGTGAAGTCAATAGTTTTTCCTTTTATCCTGGGCAGGATGGCAAACAAAACGGTCAAGTTTCGTAAATTTAATTTCAGTAATGTTGCTGTTGTATTTTATATGTCACTCAGCAGTGGGTTGACCTCACTTTGTGCAGTTGGCTTATAATAGTCTTACCCTGCAGTTTTTTCTTATGAAAGATCTCTCAGAGAGGTTTGCCTTAATTTTGGGGAGTGAGGTGCATTACTCTGAAGTCAGTTTCTCTGCAGTCATTCTAAACCTTAGTCAGCGGATAGCCAGTACAGATCAACATGCACATTGCGTCACAGCCAAAAGAGAAACTAAATAAATAAATAAATACTTACCAAGACATGAGGACTCCATTTTCTGAGCTAATTCAATGGTAGTCATATCATTTTGTTTTTATTATTATTTAATTAATTTTCTCACTGCAGATCATGTCAGAATAGGTGCTGACCAATTATTAGTTTGACAACTACATTAAAGTCACCTTACTGATAAAATTTGACCTTTTATCTTTAAACTGCTTGTGACTCTGGGGGGCTGACAAATGTTAGCAATCATGCGATTGGACTTTTAACTGAGTGTCTCTTGGCCTTTTTTTGCAGAAATTTATCGAGTTTGAGGATGCACTTGAGACAGAGAAGAAAGAACTGCAGACTCAGGTGGACAGCCTGGAGCTGCAGTCAAAACAACAGGAGCTCAAGACCAAAAACTATGCTGACCAGAGTGAGCCTTGAATCTTGTTGCACAGTGTTTCTGATATGTGTTGACTGCAGTCCAAGGCTGTGGTGACATAACCATAAAATAAATAGTAGGCCTCCTGAGTGGTTCAAGAAAAGGCATTTGCTCAAATGTTCAATTAACTCTATTATGTAGATTTTGGAGGTTCGGGTAATGATCGTGTAATTTACCGATTGTGACTGGGAGAAGGTGAATAGATAGGTGGAGACCAGTAGTACTTCCACTGTGTCGTGGTGACGAGCTGAGATACATTAGCCTTAATAATGTATAATCTTAAACTTAAAAATATAATCAATATTTGGAGTGACAAACCTTTGCTTTTAACACTGCAACAATTATCTTAGGTACACTGTCGTGCAGTTTTATCAGACAATTTGCAGATAGATTGTTCCAAGCATCTTGAAGAACTTTGAACAGTTCTTCTACAAACTTTGGCTGTCTCACTTGCTCCTGTCTGTCCGAGTAATCCCAGATCAGGGCTCTGTGGAGGCCATCTGTTGCAGAACTCCTTGTTCTTCTTTCGGAAAATGAATGTTTTGAAATAAAAAAATTGCACATTAATCAAGAAGACAAAGAATAAACATCAAAGACAAAATGTATGTAAAACCGCTAGGGTGCTTAAGAATTTTGCACAATACTGTATATCCATACGTGAACACAATACCAATACTATTGGAATTCCATATAGGAAATGGTCTGAAGCTTTGGTTTGGTACATCATCCTTGAAACATCAATTTGTGGAGAGAAGCAGAGACATTTAGGTGAATTTCAGTACATAATTGACCAGATTGTCTTGCAAATGCCCTTTGTGTCTTTAATTTTCTGGCCTACGTCTGGAAAGTTGTCAAAATGTTGTCTCTTCCGTATAAACCTGGATGCCTTTAGTATAATGCATGGCTTCACTTAACCTCAGTAGAATATTTTACTCACTGCTCTATCTTAAAGAAAACCTATTTAGCTCATTTTATTAAATTAAAGTGAGAGATTAAAGGTCATAGCTAAGGCCACTCCCACTCCCCACTGTCCCCAGTATCTCGCCTGGAGGAGCGGGAGTCAGACATGAAGAAAGAGTACAACGCCCTTCATCAGAGGCACACAGAGGTATTTTCTTCCATTGTGTGGCCATACAGCTTGAGAAAGCATTAATTGGGAATGATGTCTAATAAATCAGGCAGCTACATCAATGTCATAACTCAAAGCTATAGCAATTTTGTCTTGGTTAAAGATGTCAGCCACCTACTTGATAAAAGCACCACAATGAATAACACATTTGTGGAATAAAACATTTTGATTTGTAAGAATATTTTTGTGTTTTAAGCTAGATTCAGGGTTTTCAGGTTGAGTTGAGTTGAGACTAGGTATGGTGTTTTGGCTCAACCAAGTTATCAGCATTATCAGTCACATAAAATTTATATTACAAATCGCAGTTTTGATTCTGACTCTAAGTTTTGGTACCTCACAGATGATCCAGACTTATGTGGAGCACATTGAACGATCCAAAATGCAACAGTCAGGGAGCAACAACCAATCAGAGGGTACTGGAAGAAGGTAGGTCATTTTCTGTTTTTTCTTTCAGCATTGGAGGATTTTTATGTTTTTCACTGAACTGGATTAGTATGGAGCATTTGTAGTAAAAGCACAGTGAAAGTAGAGCAAAGACTAGGCTGGATTTGGAATTTTATGTTATACACATTACGATAAACAATTAGCCTTCTTTCTCTTCTAGCCTGATGCATGTGTATTTGGGGCCCAAAGATTTCCTGTGTTCTTACCATGATTAATATGTCAAGTTGCGTACTTGCTTATACAAACCTTATCACTCAGTATCTTGCTACCACAAAGTTTTTATAATTTAGGTGCTTAGCAAATGGTCTTATCAAGAATTACATTACTTATGGTTGTTTCTGTTTACCCATTTACACAACTGAGTGTTTACTGAAGCAATTCAGGTTAGGTACCTTGCTCGAAGTCATAACAGACGTGGCATTTGAACCACATTAAATCCAATTCTTTAAACCCTAAGGATTTTGCGTATGGTTGTATTGGTACCATAAATCATGTTGCGGTACATAAAAAAGTATTTTGATTTTTTACTCATATTTTTAAAGTATTTTGATGTTTAATGTCCTATTACCTTCCAAAAGATATCTATAGTCCTGCACATAGTGGGCACAGAGATTTAACCAGGTGGTTCTTGTTGAGAAGCCTGAATGAATATAAGAGCATATTGGCAACACATGACAACTGGCCAGGAGCAGTGTAGCTGGGGTTGCTGACAATCAGCCCAGTGTAGATCAGCTTCTTGGTGTACAAGGTGGTATACACGGCAGTCCTGAGGAGAGGTCCTGCCGTGGCTCACTTGTCTGTCTGCTGCTTCCCTGTCCCGCCTGCGCTTGGTGTGCATGCTTGTGTGCTGTGGCCTTGTCACCGTCTCTAAACTGTGTCTCTCGTTGTCTCGCTCTCTGTGCTGTTGCTGATTGTTATGTGTTTGGCCACAGTCAGCGCCACAACTGGAGGAGAAGGTAAATCAGCCTTAAAATTCCCTCTTACCTAGTCTTAATCCACCCACTGAAATCCAACCCTCTTTGACTCTTGAAGACCTGCCAGTAGCTGCCCTGCTCTTCATTTGGGATGGTGATTCTGAACCTAATATTCCCTTTCCCTTTCAAAAACAAATTCCTTCAAGAACCCAAAAATATCTGAGCAGAATCAAGCAAATTTTCTCTGATTCGTCCATCTGGAGCTAATCATTTTTAGGTGTGTTCAGGCCTCTTCTACAGTTGTTATACAGTCATCTTAATTTCTAAACCTTTGGTTGTAGGTGTGTTGCAGTGTACACTGTTCCCTGCCTTTTCTTGGCCTTAAATGGTACCTGCACCCAATATTTTGGATGGCTAACCATGATTTGTCCTATGCGACCTAACATTAGGTTTTTGTTGACCCAAAACATCTACCTTGGCCCTGTCTTCAGCCTCTCCAACTTCCGTGGGGCAGTTCCAAGGGAACATAGAAGGGGTAATTGTTCAAGAGAACGTCATCCAGGGAACGAAGTGATAAGACCTTGAGGAGCACAGAGATGCTCTTCTACCTCGTCTTTCTGCTCCTCCTCCTCACTCCTCCTCGCCTAGGCGTAGGAATGGAAGGCACAGGTCCACGTCCCCAGAAAGCAACGGATGACTGCATCGAAGTGGTGTAAGGGACCCGGATAGGACCCCTCCTCAGAGGTAGTGGACTCTGTGGAGGTCTCATCAGCTTTGCCTTGTCTTCCGAGAGAGTGCATGCCATTGATGGGGAGGACTACGCGCTAGTTGTAGCTTAGTTCGTTTTTGGCAGGGGTGAGCCTCTTGGTTTTCTTGGCCCCTGTAGTCCAGTGACGCACTGTACAATCTGCACAATGCAGAAAAGATGTGTCTTTCAGACGGTTGGGTCCTCAGTTTCGGCGCAGGTACTGCCTCTGAGTTTGGCCGGTTTCCGAGGAAGCAATGTTCCAAATAAACAGTGCCTTCCTTCACCTTGGGGAGCTACCACACCGTGGCTTACCTAGCCAAAAAATTAGCTTTGGTTTTCACTGGGCGTGGCCCCGACAAGCCGTGTCTCCTGAAGCCCACTTTCTCGCAGATACATTTTTTAAAGGGGCATGGTGGCTCAGGCTTCAGAAGAATAGCATTGCTCCCAGTGGAGGCTAAATATCATGTTTCAAGTTCTGACAAAACCTCTATTGAACCAATGCAATCAGCAGAACTGAAGCGGTCTTGTTGGCAACCGCAAAATGAGCTATTTGAGTTGCAGGTGTTGTCTGTGTCCAGAGCTTGTTTACCCTGCCTTCTTACCTAAGACATCCTTACCTAAATTTGTATCACCCCGTGATTTTATAGGATTGCAGTCACATCACACCAAGTGGTCTCATGATGATTCGGTAAATCTGCTCAGATATGTCGGGTTCTTTATGAATTAATACAGTAGTGATAATTAATATTTCTATTTAAGGGAACCTGGTTTATGATAATATCCCAATGTTCTCCGCCTATGAGCTGTCATTAAACTGTTTACCAGCTACATGTGTACTGCCTCCATCTACACTTTGCAATTTTTGCTATTATACTTTTTGTTAAGAGCAGTACTCTTCTCAGTTTTACAATTTAGCTGCTAAGCAGACGATTTTATCCAAAGCGACTTACACAGCTTACAATTCATCCACATGTACAGCTGGATATTAACTTAAGTATCTTGCACAGAGATACAACAACTGGGATGGGACTTTCGTTTACAAAGTGACCTTAACTGTAGGTTGTTTCGCATGTGTCCGAAGTCTGCTTCAGCTTGTTTGTTTGTTTTCTGTTGAGTATGTCGGTAAGCGTTCAACCTAACCAACTGAAACTTCAGGAAACTGATGTGGCAGTCATCAGAGCCCTTACACATTCCCTCCCTTTCTTCTCATCTGCAGCAAGACGGAGCGGCCGCCATCGCTCAGCCTGTTCCCCAGTGCAGAGGGGATGGTACGTGGGTGTCAGGGGGGGGCTAGGATGGCTCCCAGGCCCGATGCTTGGCAGGCCGGCGAGCTCAACCAGCTCTGCTACGTCTCCGGCTTAAAGGTTTGCTAGAACCATTTCTAGCCTCTGTAGAGCAAAGGCGGGGTGTTTCTCGCTCTCATCCTGTTTGATCACATCCAGCCAATGTCCGTGTCCCATCAACGCCTGCTTACGTCACACAGAGAGGGCGTGAACACTGTCCCCTGTTGCTTCCTCAACCAGAAGCTTAGGAGATTGGTGTAGCTGTCAAGTCTTATAAGGAACCACAACTTTCAAAAATTTTAATATTTAAAAAATATATCAAAATGTATCTTTACTATAGAGTATAATTTGTTTTCAACATAGTTTTTTGATTGATCAAATAAATAGATATTTATTACAGATGCCCAATGTGAATATAGATTTGTTTTTTGTTAATAGTTTGAATTAGCTGTGAGAATAAGGTGCTTACCATAGCCTCACATTAATTATTATAATGTCACGCGAAAGTCAAAGGTTTTAATGAATGACTCAAGCAAGTGAATGGGGTCCATATTTGGGTTTTGGTGCAGTTTATTATCATTATTCTTTTTATTTTTTATTTTATTTATTTATTAAAACTTTAAGCTTTTGTGTTAGGTATTTATTCTCTGCTAAAACATATCTTATGCAAGAAAGCCTCACAATAGCCAAGAATTAATGTAACAAAAATACATTTAGCTAAATCTGTTTTTGTAGAATTCTGGGGTTTGGAAAAAGTTTGAGCACATCGTTTGTGATTTGATAACTTCCTAATGTAAATCACAGTAGTGGGGCATTGTGGTCTATCAATGTGCTGGGATGTTGTTTGAGTAAAACTCTACTGGACTCAAAGTTTTCATCGGTACAGAGTAGAGAGAGGTCTTCTGAATGTAGATTTTCAGGCAAACGGCCAAATGTTATCTGAATCTGAGGTGTCTTGTTTCGCGCTACTGAATTTTACATCCAGCTGTTGACGGGAGGTTTGACTGGTAATTTTGATGGTATGAGGTTAAAGATTATCAATATAAAATGTCTGAATTGAAAGATTTAAATTAGTATGATGCATTTGAGCTTAGCTTTTTATTGCGTGATTCTGTGATATGGGGATTGTCTGTAGCGCATTCGGTTGTTGTCCGTCATTTGTCCTTGATGGTCAATCGATTGACACTGTAACCCTCTGCTAGACTTGCCTGTTTACTGAGACAGTGATTCAAAATGGCGCAGGAGCTCACTTTTTTTAACGGGGATCATAATTTGCCTTCATGGCCCGTCGCAGATCCACTGAGGCCTCTGCTGAAAAATCCAAAGGTTTCATTTTAATTGGGATTGTATGCATTGCAGTGGTGCTGGCATGTGGAAACCAAACCCGAAAAAAGCCGTACTTAGCTTCAAGTCAGTGCTCAGTCTTTTCAGAAGCTAAGTTAACTATGGTTGAGTGGAAAACTGGATTCTGCATTGCTTGTGACATGCCACCTTATATTCAAAATGATGATTTTTTTACATGTTGATTTATTTGATCTAATTTTTGGGTTACATTTGTGTGTCCTGCTTTCTGGATATGTAACATATGTATTGTGCAACTGGATATGTGTATACTTCATCATATTACTTTAGTTGTCTGCGTGTTGTCGTGTGTCTACTCCAAAGAATAACACAGCCATGAATTCATATTTTTTGTTTCATAGATTACTGCCTCTGTCAGAGGACATGATGTAGTTTATTAGAATTCAATAGGGAGCTAATTATTCTTCTAGAAACATTTTTAAAGAATCCTTTAGCAAGAAATAAATTAACAATGCCAATGCGATCTCTTATAAATAAATATGGTCTTTCTGAGCGTCGATGGATCTGGCCTTTCCGAGCGTCGATGGATCTGGCCTTTCCAATCAATAGTTTCTGCAGGAGTTGTTTTCTCATTGACCTCATTTGACCTTGCTGCTGAGCAACTCATCAACAAGTTCCTCTGGAGAAACCATGCCTATGCCAGGGAAAAGAACTGGCTGCTCATGTGGCCTCCTGGCCCGTACTGCAGCTGATACAGGCCTCAATACACACACTCTCACACACACACAAACACACACACAAACACACACACTCACACACACACACACACACACACACACACACAGACACACACACAGAGACACATACACACACTCACACTCAAACAGACACACACGCGCACTCAAACAGACTCACACAGACACACACAAATACAAAGACACAATTCTGCACAAATACAGACACAAACTCGCACACACGCACACACACACACACACACACACACACATACTCACCTCTCATCACTCTTCTCCTCTGCCCTGCCTGCTCCGCTGTTGCCCAGGATGACGAGTCCGAGTCGGGACAGTCCTCAGCAGCGGCCACCCCCAGCACCGCAGGCTCCCAGTCCAACACTCCAACCTCCTCTGTGCCCTCGGCCACTGTCACGCCGCTCACGGAGGGCTTCCAGGCTGCGTCGGACTTCCACGTGGAGCGCAGCGGCAAAAGTAGTAAGAATGCCAAACGCCTCAGCAGAAACATGGAGGTGCAAGTCTCCCAGGAAACCAGGAACGTCAGCATTGGTGAGGCCCCTGCAGGGACTGATGCACAGGGCTTACACTGTAGACTTTGCTATCTGTCCTCTTCTGTTTTTGTCTAAAACAGTTGAATTGAACAGGGAACATGCTGATAAAGGAGGATGTTGGTAGGTGGACAACCCATCAGGATCCGGTGGAATTTTTTTTCTTGTGATGCAGTGTGTAATATGTGATATAATAACGCTTTTTTGCAGGGATGGGTAGCAGTGATGAATGGTCTGATTTCCAGGAGATAATTGACTCCACCCCAGAGCTGGAGAGCATGGACCCTCGTATCTACTGTGGGGGAAACAGGTATATCCTCCACAATGAGCCCAGACATGAACAATTCTCCAGTCACTCATTTTGACAGGAATGTTATTTTTCTGGATGTGCTTGTAAAATAGTCAACAAAGTTGTACTGATGCTTAACCTGCCTTTGTCAGGTTCAGGCAACAATGTTTAAACCCTGGCCTTTGGTCTTTGATTTCCAGCCCCTCACAAGGGATCGTAAATGAGGCTTTTGGCATCAACACAGATTCCCTGTACCACGAGATCAAGGACGCCAAGTCTGATATCATAGGGGACGTGGATGCTGGGGCTGAGTTGCTTGGTATGTGGATGGTGCTGTGGTGGCCAGGTTGGGCAGGGGTAGCTGTCAGGAGTAATGAAGCCGGTGCAACTCAGATCACCCCATAAGAACAAGACTGGTTTGACTGACCATCTTTATTGCCAGGGGTTGCCTTTAAAACTCACAATGTGGATGAGTGCTCAGCAGCAGGGGGTGAGTTATTGACAGTTAGAGGCTGGGTTCTGAAAATCATATACCAGGCCTTTGTAGTTCTGCTGTAATAATGACTTCTACACATCATAAAAGCGTACAAAATGGTAGGTGCTCTATGTTGAACACACCGTCACCACAGTGTGAGTCAGTATGGTGAGTGTGCTGTGTGGCTTTGACTCTGTGTCAAAATCCTGCATGAAGCCCTGTCAGAAAACCTGCTCAGCGGAATGTATGCACTGCTGAGCTCACTCACCATTCCGTGCAAGGCCCCCTGGGAGTTCTTCATGCTTCTACCATTACAGCTTCCTTGCCCATAAACATGTTTTTTGTTTTTATAATTTCTTTATTTCACTCTATAGGTGGTGGTTTATTTTATCCCCTTTGAGTCACTGATTGACCCTGTCTCTATGCTTCCTTTCTCTCCCCTGTATGTGCTTCTGCGGGACACGCCCATAGGGGAGTTTTCAGGTGTGTATCTGCCCCCGGGATTGGTTGGTATTTCATCTCTCATGTAGGTATAAACGTGTGACATCCCCCCCCCCCCCCATGACTTTCGCTAGCTTTGCTTTTTCTGTTTTTAAGTCCGATAGCTCTTTGAAACTTTACTGGCACAACATTTGGTTCTCAAATTTGTAAAAACAAAAGCAAACTGGACTAATTCCTTAATTACAATTTCTCAATTTACATCATAACAGTCTAATTTATACATTATCCATCTGAATATATACAATTCCCAGATTAATGCTTCTCTTTCAAAAGATTCAAAAGAATGCTTTTAATTAATTCTGTATATTCATTATAAGGTTCTCACTTGTGAGTACAGAAGATAAAGGCTCATCTGATAATACAAGAAACTGTAGAATGGAAAGGCTGGCATAATATTAGTGGAAGTACCCTGACTTTGGCCATTGCCAACTTCAGTGTATCAAATCCGAGTATGATGTGAACTTGTTTCCAACCTAAAAGCTTTCCCTCGCTTGCCTCAGTATAAAATGCTTACTGGCTTCTCTTTCTTCTCTTTCTCTGTGTCTCAACCCCTCCCCTATACCTGCTTCCCTCCTTTTAATCTCTCTGCACCTTCTCACCTCCGTCCCACCCCGCCGGATTGCGTATTCAGTGCGTGATGATTTTTTCGGTAAGGCACCTTGGCCTTATTCACCCTTTCATTGCTCGTCGTCCCTTCCTCTGCCTAACCAATAGAAGCCATATACTCCACTACATTCTCACATCTTCCCTGGGCTGTAGACTGCTCTTCTTGCTCTGGCTGAATTTGGGTGTAAGGGTTTGTCTGAGTCACACTTTATTTTACCTTTTCCTTTACTAGGCGTTACTGGGTTGACAAATAAAATCTAAAGTTAAACCAAAACCCTCCCTTGACACTGTAACAAGAATGGGTAGCTTTTGTCTTAGATGTGACCTTGAACAGGATTACATAATATAAAATAATTAGGGCGATGTTAATTACTGCAGAATGTAAGCTATGTAATTGTCTGTGGATGTTTGAAACAAAGTAACCAAATAAATAATACAGTTACAGCTATTTGTTATAAGCTGACTTATGGTTTCTCAACACTACAGTTCAATATGATGCGGCGTTTCTGATCAGGGAAGGGTTTAAATGTGTATGTGCTTCACAAAGATTTTAAAAATCGTTAATAGAAAGGCAGTTTAGGTACCATGTTACCATGTTAGATATTATTTGTAGATAATACAAGGGTCTTGTTACAAGTGTGTAACACACCAGATGTGATCTTTAAACAACCACTGATAGTGCACTGTCCCTCTAGATTTGTCTCATGGAAATGCCAGGTTAACTCTGATGAAATTTTCAGTCATGAAGTGCAGTATTGCGCTACCTCACCCAATCCTCCATCAGCTCTTGATAAAGGCCAGTGGCCCCACACTGTGTGCAATTGGCTCCGTTGTAACGGAGAAACAAAATGCAATAGGTTGGAGTGTATGTGCTCATATCTGGGAAATTACAGTTCAGTGTGTGCCCTAGCAAAGTGTAAGATTTCTCCCTCTGGTTTTAGTGGACGTGTAGATTCTGACAACATAACGATACTGGAGTAAAAACTCTGATCTTAAGTATTCGGTAATCCCAGAAACCACCAAACCACCAAATGCATAGCATGAGGCGGGGTGTGGGGGGGTTGCTAAACTGTCGGCTGAAACAGACACCTTGTTTGATAGCTACTTCCACTCTGTCATCACAGTGCCTTCAACGTTTTTTCCAGATAAGATGCATTATAACTGACAGACTGTGACAGTGTAAAGAATGAGGGATTGCTGTGCCCAACACTTCTGTCACTGCGTTGTTTTTCTGGTTAGTTATCCACACTGCTTTGGCTGTGAGGCAACGATTGAAAGCAAGGAGAACAGATTGTTCTCCTTTGAAGTGTCAATGAAATGCTCAAATGATTATTTCTTATAGAGTATGACAAGTGAAGTGTAATGATGTATGTAGCATAAATGTATGAACATGAATCATAAGAGCACTTGAACTGTGGGCATTGTGAAGAATATTGTTGTCATTGTTTTTGTTTTTAAAAAGCAAAAGTTGTTACTTGTGTGATACTAGTGACCCTACTTAAAGTAATGACCGTACTAAGATTAAAAGTTTTATTTATATAATGTATAGTTTTTAGGGGATTAAGCCATGTTGACTGATCAACATTTAGACCTTGAATACAGTTTTAATTGACGTCTTCTTTGTGTAACGTTAGTAGGACATGGGGTTGGTCCACTTCCCTACCAGGGAAGGAAAATTGGCTGTGCAAGTGTTCTCAGTAAAGGATTAAAATTTATTGGAATAGCATTCAAATTAGGATTCTTATCAAATCAGGGGGTTCACAAGCAATGCTACGGCGACTTATTTAACTTCTTTCATGGAAACATGCATACGTCCTTCAATTCCAGTTTGATTTAAATTGGTGCCTTTTTTATACGTTTACATACATGTTAAACTTTGTCTACATAATTGTTTCTTCTTTAAGTTTCAGCATTAGATTTAGTTTCAATTGACTGTTTGGTGTTTCCTTAGAGTGAAAGACTATAGTAAAGTATTCCATGCTCCTGATATCATTTTTCACATTACTCAGGACTGTTTCCAACTATTAATAGGCTAGTGCTATGACTGACTGACTGCGAGAGCATGGGGTATGGGGAATATCTTGTTCTGGGCTTATGCCAGCTGGCCCTCTCTTGCAGGCATGGGGAAGGAAGTGGAGAACCTCCTGACAGAGAACAAGCAGCTCCTGGAGACCAAGTAAGGGAGCAGGAGAGTGGCTAAAGTGTGCAGTGAGTTACCCTGCTGTGACAGTGACTGCACTGCCATTCCCTCCTACCCCATACCCTCTGCAGGAATGCCTTGAACATCGTGAAGAACGACCTCATCGCCAAGGTGGACCAGCTGTCGGGGGAGCACGAGGTGCTAAAGGAGGAGCTGGAGACGGTGAAGCAGTCCAAGGGCAAGGTGGACATCAAAGTGAAAGAGCTGGAGGAGGAGCTTAGGAGGTAAAGGACAGGACATGGGATAGGCATGGGGTGGCAATCTGATTACGCTTCTGACATCTTTAATATGTGTTTGCTGTCCACCACTGAGGCAGGCGTACTGACTACGGGTTTGATAATGACTATATCAAAATCCACACTTTCGCTTCCTCACTGGCAGACTGAAAGCAGAAGCCCTTGGAGCCTCTCTGGACTCTAAGGAGGATGTATGTGAAGATGTAAGTGAGAGAAATACATTCTGGGAAATTTACAAAATTCCCTTTACAGAACATTGGTATTTATTAATATTTCTTCCTTTTTAGAATCAGAGTGGCTAAGTTGTAATAATATAATAATGGCATTCCTATCTCTCCTTTTCACTGGCAGTACACATCCCCACTCCAGGACGACGTGCCCATAACCCAGCGGAGACGCTTCACCCGGGTGGAGATGGCCAGGGTTCTGATGGAGCGCAACCAGTACAAAGAGCGGCTGATGGAGCTGCAGGAGGCCGTGCGGTGGACTGAGATGATCCGGTGAGGGCAATTGGTGCCTCGAGTGTGATTACGGCCAGTTGTCCCACCAACGGCTGTGGTGTGAGCGTCGGTGTATCGAGACGTGGGCACAGAACACACACCTGCACCAGCATTGCTAGCCTCATTGCCGTTGGCATGCCGGAAACGTTCCACAGGACAGTGAGGTCTACAGCGTCTATCATATGTCTACAGTTTCTGCCATGTGTCTTTCCAGAGCCTCCAGAGAAAGTCCACAAATGCAGGAGAAGAAGAAATCCACCCTCTGGCAATTGTGAGTGTCGCTTCCAGCTCACCAGTGTAACCGCCCACGTTCCATTTGCGGTAATAGCCTCAAGTCACCTGCACTGAAATGGCTTGGTGCACCATGTTTCCCAGGGAGACCTTGCTTCACAAAAGCACTTTAGATGTAGCTACTTTGGCAGGTCCCGCTGTGTGACAGTTGCCCTGTTTTGTTTTCCCCTCAGCTTCGCCCGGCTTTTCAGCACGTCTGCCAGCCCCCCTCCTGCCAAGCGGCCCTACACTAGTGTCAACATCCACTACAAGTCCCCATCGCCGGCCGGCTTCCCCCAGCGCCGCACTCACACCATCTGTCAGGAGTGAGTACCCCACGCCTATCGCCCGTAACCCTGCTCCCCTCCAATGTGGACCAGGCTGCCTCTAAGCTGAAAACGCTACCTGTATATCACCACACTCTGTGAATGCAGTGATGATCAGAACCCTTACCATGACAGTTACTAGGAGCAGTCAGTGTCTCCCATGGTGATCAGATAAATTTCCATAGTCATTGCACTTTAAATACAGCATCTCTCCTCCCCTTTCTCTCCATTTTCTGCTCTCACTCTGCAGTTATCCTGTGTTCCCTACGTCACAGTTCCCATGTTGCCTTTCACGTATTCAGCACCCAAGTAACCTTCGCTAAAATTATTAATGACTGACTTCTAGTAAGAAATGTCAGGCTTCCTGCTTAGTTTGACAAATATCCAGATTTTTTAAAAGTGAAATTCGAAACATCATTTCATCTCTCAAAATATATGATCCAAAAAAAACCTTTCTGAGAGTAAAAACATTTGTTCTCCTCCTGAGTCGGTAAAGGTGCCCACCGGAGCAAAGATTGAGCCTTAGGAACTGGAGTTCAGCAGCGACAGTGCACAGTTGGCAGAGGGCTGCCTGTGCTGGGGTGGGTTAATCATCAGGGCTTCTCTCAGCTCGTTGCTAACGTGCCTCTCCTTCAGGTTTCCTGGGTAGTCTGCAGAGTGAAAAATATGCAAGTGGCTCAAAGGCTAGTCTTACTTCCCCAATCCCCGTGTGTGGTGGTAGTCGTAGCAACAAGCCAAGATGCATTAGCACAATTGCAGATTCCAAATTGGGGAGAAAAACCAATAAGTAAATACATAAAAATACATTAAATCAAATAAATGTTTGTATTGTCACAATATTTGTGTGTGTTAGAGGCTGGGGTACCCTCTCTGCTCACATCTTCTTGCATTTCCTTGCCTGTGGACAGGCCAGTAACGCGGTTGTGTGTCTCCTCAGAGATTGCGCGCTGTCTGCCCGGCGTGAGCAGCGGCGTGAGCAGTACCGCCAGGTCCGGGAGCACATGCGCAGGGATGACGGGCTCAGAGAGGCCTGTGGGTGGAGTGTGCCGCCCCGGTTCAAACAGGTACTGCCTCACAAGCCAAACAGGGCTATCTCCCTCCCCGCTGTTTTTTGTACAACATCGGGCAACTTGTGCTCTAAGGTCGATAACTGAGGGACCTGATATGTTCCCCAGCAGTTCTGTTCCCATTACGGAGTTAAAAGGAATATAACCAAATGCATATACAAGAGGTGCTTATTGTGCCTGAGAAATCGTCACTGGGGAAAGGCTGGGTCGGAATGCAGTTCACGAAAGATTTGGTGAACACGTTGAACTAATCAAGTCCAACCGTTTTTACTGTCTTTCTCGTAAGGGAATTCTAATGCTTACTGTTAATCCTTATAAAACTACTTTGCTCATAAGATTAAATCTATTCATTACCCAACAACCAGAAATAACTGGTAGCTCATTTGCTGTGGACCTTGTACTTGTACAGCTGGATCTGAGGAAATTTTGTAATATAAAATGCTCACAATACTGACATCTAAAAATCTAAAATGATAATTTCCAGGTTCTGAATTCCCTGCTTAATACTGAGATTTGAATCTAATAAATTGGATGATATTAAGTAATAAGTTATTTGCGTGTTATTAAGTCTATTGGATAATACATAATATAGATGCTATTAAAGATTGGGGGTCTGGTGGTCCAGTATATGACTTAACTTAAACTCCAGCATATGAGCTTAAACTACAGCACGTTTTGCCCAGTATTGTCGCTGTAGACTGCACGAATCTGAACTGATGCACTGATCATAGCTAAACGTCTGTTTGTTTTGGTTCACCTGATTGCATACACTTGTTTGCATTTCATTCGGGATAAGAGCGACTGCTAAAATGTACTGCACAGTGTAAGGTGTACCTCAGAGAATGCCTCAAAATGGATTGCTTAGGAAAGAACCTATCCAGGTTGGAACAATTTGCTTGTTAATAGAGTATTCATTTATTTGCTTAGGTGATGCTGTTATCCAAAGCGGATTACTATTTACCCATTTATACAACTGGATATTTACTAAAGCACTTCAGGTTAAGTACCTTACTTGAGGATACGACAACAAGCCCCTGTTCCTGGGACGAGAACCTGTAACCTTCTAGACAGAAGTCTACTGACCAGTAAATGGATTTAAAAGTGCTAAATGCTCCAGATTCTTTAGCAAAAGTTAAAAGCACTCTGATAATCTTCTAAGTAGCTTTCAACTTGTACCAAGGTGCACAGCAAAAAAAAAAAATGTGGATGCGATAATGAGTCCTGTTAAAGAGGTGCCGGATTGTGTGACGCGCTTGCTGGACCAACTCTATGCATCTGCTGAGCAAGCGTTCCACGTGGATGAAGTAAAACGGGCCTTTGTAAATGCGCCTTTGTGAGCACTCCTTTGTAGAGTCGTCACCTCCGCCTCACCCCCTCCAGCTGTCAATGAGGGTACAACCTCCACCCACTGCGGGGTGTAAATGCAAAGTGTGGCCCCATGCTGGGCCTTCCTGCTGTCACCACATGCGCTAACTGTAATCTTCCACAGACTGGGCCGCTGCTGGAGTTCACGCAGGACGGGCCTGCCAAGAAACACCAGGCAAGTGAGACCCACAGAATCCCAGCATGACCACTGACCCCCCCCCTTCCCTACAGCCTACAGAGTCTAACTAACTACCCTCACTCATAAAGATCTTAATTTTGAACACCATCTTGTTCTCCTCATTTGCTGTGCCCCCTATGAGGTTTTGCATTTTACAATTGTGTGCTTTAATAACCCTTAAGATAGAGAAATTCAGCCTGTTTTTACCCTAATGTTTTGTTTGTGAGGTTTCTTTGATGTTTTATTGTTTAATGCATTTTATTGTATATCATTCTTGGAGGTAGCTGTATGATTTAAAATGTGTTTATCTGTATATATTGCATTATCTCTCCTCACAGGTCAGCCCCAATGACAAGGAGGACAACCGGATAAAAAATGTCCCTGTGCCCGTGTACTGTCGCCCCCTGGTGGAGAAGGATCCCAACAGAAAGGTAAAGGCACAAGCCAGAGAAGTCATAGTTACAGTTGGTCATTAAATGAGTCAAAAATTTGTGGCCAGCTGTTTAACTGCTTAACTGGTGAAACCACTTGTGGGGAAAAATTTTACTCTGATATAGTGCAGTCATTCAATCATGGCACTTTTTTGCAGTTGAATTGGCATAAAGTGCTGGATAGATTTCATTTTTTTTAAAAGAACAAAAAAACAAAAAACTCCAATCAGGAAACAAATTGGAAAAGCAGAACTCCTGTGAAATTGCTTGAGAGCAGACAAGCTGCCTTTAAGACGGTGTGCTGTGCATGACCTGTAAGGTCTTTTGTCCATAGTTGTGGTGCGCAGCTGGGGTGGACCTGACAGGGTGGAAGGTAGCGACACAGGAAGTCCTGCCCAATGGTGCCCTGAAGACCTCGTCCAGCAGCACTGACCCTCTGACAGGGGAGGCAGACGCAGAGGAGAGCAAGACTGATCACATTTCCCCGGAGAAGAAAAAGGTACTGTGAACACAGGCTTCCATAAAACACCCATCTCAATGCATTCTTCTGCTCTGAGGCTGAGTATGTGAGTTCCCAGCAAGCTGAGTGTCTCTCATCTGAGGCTACAGGCAATGAGGCTGCAAGAATTGCCCACTAGATCCTTGCTTGCGGAAGTTTCATTGGTGCTGTAATCTTGTATACTCTGGTTCACTGGGTCTGTAAGGTCTTTGAGAGTGTGATTTCTACTTTGTCTGACTCTTCCAGTCCAAAGAGCTCCATGAGACGGATGCCATGAGCAGCCGGGTGTGGATTCTCACCAGCACCCATTCAGCCAGCAAGGTGGTTATCATCGACGCCAACCAGCCGGGCTCACTGGTGGACCAGTTCAACGTCTGCAATGCACATGTTCTCTGCATCTCCAGTGTGCCAGGTTAGCCATGGTTAGTGATGCTGTCTTAGAGGAAAAACTGTGAGCGCCTTGTGAGTCATCCATAAAGGACCAAAAGCCTGGCTTTAAACAGGTGTCTCTCAATAATGAGCTGCAAAGGTGCTTTTATGTAAGTATGATTTGGCTGTGTTGGTGTGTCAGGACATTCCAGCCACTTCACACTGACGCCTGTCTGCCTGGCCTTTCCTTGTCCCTAGCGGCCAGTGAGAGCGACTACCCTGCTGGGGAGATATTCCTGGAGCAGGGCGATGGGGGTTCAGAGGAGACTGGGGGCGTGGAGGGCATGCTGGCCGGCATCACCCTGGTCGGCTGCGCCACCAACTGCAGTGTGGTCCGCAGCAACTGCTCGTCCCGCACGGACACCCCGGTGGTGGACCGGGGCCAGGGTGCGTATGGCCGCCACACATGATCAGACCTGGTGTTATGTCTTTATTCTTCCTCAGGGCAGTGATGGGGATGAGGTCCGTTTCCATGTGATGGCCATGTGTCCCATAGTGTTAGAATTGGGTAAAAGCCATGTGTGACAGTATGGCTCAGAGGAGTGAGACCTGAGTGTGAGTGTGTGCTCCAGGCCACATGGCACCGCTGCTCAGCGGGAAGGTGATGAACCCCTCGCAGTCTGCTGAGGAGGCCACCGAGGCCACCGAGGTCCCTGAGCCCACGGCCACCGAAGCGGAGGAGGCGCTGGGTCCGCCCGGACCCTTCACCGAGCATGTCTTCACGGACCCCCAGCCCCCCCGTGCAGACGTCCCAGTGGGGAGGTAGGAGGATCATTCCCCCTGCGGTGGATTGCCAGTAGACTTTGTATTTAAACTCTCATTTAAGCCATTAGGGGAGACTGAGAGCTGACCTTGGTGACGCATCTCCCGGGCCTTTAGCGAGTGTAAAGCCCTGGAAGAATGTTGTGTACCAGCTGTACCTACCAAATGTAAATGTGACTGAACCTGTTCCCCCTTCCAACTCAGGCAGCAAAAGGAGGAGGCAAACTCGACAACCCACGGCACAGAGGAGGACGGTGAAGACTCCAAAGCTGGCACCAGCACTGACCCCACCATGTGGTTGGGAGCCCAAAACGGCTGGTCCGTTCTCTACCTCAGCACTTACGTTCCTACAACCCATTTTGTGCTTGTGAATAAGTGCAATTTGTTGGAAAACATGAGGCTAGGATTCACTCTTTTATGTAGGGAAAATGCATGTTCCTTTTATTTTTAACCTGTCCAAATACGAGAGCAGAATTGTATTGTACCTGTCTCTATCACAAAAAATAGTCTTTGAACAATGCATTTGCGGTTGATGTGCTATATGACCAAGCCTCTGCCGTGAGGCACAAAAGATCCCAGGCCTATATCTCCCTTTATTTTCTTAGGCTGTATGTGCACTCTGCAGTCTCCAACTGGAAGAAATACCTGCACTCAATCAAACTGAAAGACTCTGTCCTAAGCCTTGTGTAAGTATTTCACACTGTAAACGCCTAACAACTGAAACAATGGAGGGTTGCCTTGCAAAATGCCCGACCTAAATGAGAATTGTGTTGCCTCTCACCACCCAATCATAGCAAATGTAGGCACTGACATATAAACATATTTGTATATGAGATTATAAATAAACTGCATTTCAGTAAAATTAAGAACCACATTTCCCCAGCAATCGCCACGCCGCCACCAAACCACACCATTTGCCATGCATATGTAGAGCTATTGTTCTCAGTAAAGTTTTGTAGGTATGGGGCTCTGTCTTCAGCAGTGACTGCAAAGTGCGTAATATGAGCAGTGCTCTGACTCCCTGGTGCGTAATGTGAGCGGTGCTGTGACTCTCAGGTGTAATGTTGAGCAGTGCTGTGACTCTCAGGTGCGTAATGTGAGCAGTGCTCTGACTCCCAGGTATGTAATGTGAGTGGTGCTGACTCCCTGGTGCGTAATGTGAGTGGTGTTGTCACTACTAGGTGTGTAATGTATGTTCCTCTGTCCTGCTGTGTTTCAGGCACGTCAAGGGGAGAGTTCTGGTGGCGCTGGCAGACGGGACACTGGCCATCTTCCACAGAGCTGAAGGTACAAACACGGGGGGGGCTGAGCCTCTCAAGCACTGGCCCTCCACAGAGAGGGGCACATGTCCGTGAAGTGAAATAAACTTTTGTTTGTGTGTGCGTGTGTGCAGACTGCCAGTGGGACTTGACAAACTACCACCTGATGGACCTGGGTCGGCCCCACCACTCCATCCGGTGTATGGCAGTAGTACATGACAAAGTGTGGTGCGGCTACAAGAACAAGGTGCACGTAATCCAGCCCAAAACTATGCAGATAGAGGTGGGTTCCTGTTGCCAAAAAGCCAGAAAAACACTGATGCATTGCAGCACAGCACCCGGCTGGCAACATCATTTTTTATGTTCCAGTAGGAGCTTGAGAACTTAATTTCAGACATTATAATAAACACTGCTTACCAGGACTGCACGCAGAACACAGATGGATTCAGAAGGTGAAATATGTCCTTATTTTATGTAAATGGTAATTTTATTAGTGCCTAAAATAATGTAATGTAGTGTAATGTAAATATAGCACTGATAGAGGGGACATTAAGACGTTTTAGTACTTCTTATATCACTGTTTACATCAGAAGTTATTGGACGACCAAAAATATTCAATAATAATAATAATAGTAATAATAGCTGTTTATATAAAGAGATTTCACGATACATTAGTAAAATAGTTTTAAAATATGCAAATGTCAGTGGTGATTCACTGATTGGCATGCTTAATAATAATGAAAAGATTATTTCATTGTAGGATGGACCAATAGAAACTAGTTGACTAGATCCAGTTTACACAATACAAAGACTTAATTAATGTCTATAATAGTATATCTGCTAAGTTTGAGAACATTTGTCCCGAATACGTATAGGAAGTTTATTCCCATCTTTCCCCATGTCAGAAGTCCTTCGACGCTCACCCGCGGCGGGAGAGCCAGGTGCGTCAGTTGGCGTGGATTGGCGACGGTGTATGGGTCTCCATCCGCCTGGACTCCACACTGCGGCTGTACCACGCCCTCACCCACCAGCACCTGCAGGACGTCGACATCGAGCCCTATGTCAGCAAGATGCTCGGTGAGAGTCGCCAGATCAAAGGGAGGGTTGCGTGCGGACTGGTTACAAAGATGGTTGGGACAGATTTCATGAGTGATAAAAAATTAGCAGTCATATACATTACCATTAAAACAATTAAAAGGTATATTTGCACATTACATTTTTATCCCTGTGGTAAGCTGATATAATTGTCACACTTAAAAATAAATATTTTTTTATTTTATTTGTAAAACAGTGTATTTCTTGCTATCATGTAGTTTGCACAACAGTTAGCCAATCAAATTGATTTGCATTTGCTTTGATGTGCAGGCACCGGCAAGCTGGGCTTCTCATTTGTGCGAATCACAGCCCTTCTGATTGGAGGAAACCGTTTGTGGGTGGGAACTGGGAACGGCGTGGTCATTTCCATCCCACTAACTGAGAGTGAGTATGGGTACAGTCCTTAATCCTATGGGTCATATTGTGCTTGAGCAAGGTACTTGCAAAATATCCTGCTGTATAACTGGATGAATGTAGAGGTTGTAAACTTTGTCAGTAACTTTGGATAAAAATGTCTGCTATACAAGTAAATTGTGAATTGTAATTCCACTAAACCGTGACGCTCCCCAGCAGTTTAGGAAAATGAGTGAATGAATGAATTCTATAAACTGATAATAATATCAGCAACCCCCAGGATTGTAATCTGAAAGCGAAGAAATAAGATGGAATAACGGAAGTGTCCAGTAGTAAACAAACGTTTTAAATCTAGGACATGGTAGGACCACAGGGAATTCATTTCTCTCCAAGTCCAGAGCTTCATATCTTAGCCCATTGTTGTTGGACTTGTTTCAGTAAGCTTGTAACAGATCTGTTCTCCTTCCTCCGTTTGGTTTCTTCTGTCCGCTTCGTGCTTCTTTTCCTGTGGTTTGTCTGTCTGCTGCCCTCCCCCCACCTCCTGGAAACTCCTTCTGCACCCTGTTTCTCTCTCCTCCATTCTTCTACTCTGCCCTGGCCCCTCTGTCTCCCTCCTTCCTGTAGCTGTAGTCCTTCATCGGGGGCAGCTCCTGGGTCTGAGGGGTAAGTTGGAGCCCTCCTTCTTTCTCTGAGCAACCACTTTCCTCATGTCCATCGTTTTCATCCTGGGTTTGCTGGCTTCCCCCTCGAATCCTGCTAGCCTTGGTTTAAAAGGAAATACAGGTAGGAATGATATCTTAAGCGATGGTAGGGGAAGCTGTCTCACTCACCGTTTCCATTTTCCCATCTGGTCTAGTTGATCAGTTTCTTAACTGTACTATTCATTTTCTGTGGAAATGTCACAGTCACGGTGTGGGCCATCAGCATGCAGTTCCTGACTTGTGGTCTATCTGCCAGTGCCTTTGGTGTGATTCTTGTTTGTGCCACCGTTTTAGTCTTTAGTCTTAAGTATGGCAGGTAGTTGTTGTTAACAATAATGCATAGTTTTAGTTTTTTCCATTTTTCCAACCCATGCTCTCATCAGGGGATTGTTGTCCTGTCCTTCTTTGTGCCGTAACATCTGTGACCTGCATCCCATCCCACTCTTCCTCAGCCCTGCACGCCTCCCCTGCCAGCTGACCGCTGTGGTTTTGTTGCATGTCTTCAGCTAACAAGGTGTCGCCAACATCTTCGGGGGGCGTGATCCATGTGTACGCTGACGACAGCTCTGAGAAGACCAGTGGCAGCTTCATCCCGTACTGCTCCATGGCCCAGGCACAGCTGTGTTTCCACGGCCATCGAGATGCTGTTAAGTTTTTCGTCTCGGTGCCAGGTGAGGCTCGGCAATGATTCTGAGCTGCACGGCCTCCTGTGCAGGCCTGTATTGGCATTTTTTGAAATGCCACTTGCTTGCTGAAAAGGGCTGAAGATTAGATTTTAACAGTTGCTACAAGCCTAAAGGTAATTTGTTATTATGTTTTTATAAGTGCAGCTGTGAATTGAGTGTGGAAACTGCGAGTGCTGTACCTTTTCTTTTCCTCTCTGTCTCACAGGCAACGTGCTGGCCACCCTGAATGGCAGTGTGTTGGACAGCCCCTCGGAGAACCCAGGCTCGACAGCGGCCCCAGAGGCGGAGTCACAGGGTGTGCACAATGTGCTGGTGTTAAGCGGTGGAGAGGGTTACATCGACTTCCGCATCGGTGAGCACAGAGGAATACAATCCGTGTATCCCACACCAGTTCCCTGTAGCTGTAATGCAATCTCTTAATTAATTCATTAATAATATTAATGGGATAATATTATTCTAGGACTTGTCACAGGTTAGAACGTACCTGATTTGTATTACAAAAATAACTGTTAAAATTCTAATTTGAAAATGTAGGAATTTAATAGATTTATTTTGTTGTAATTAAAAAGCAAATTAAAAAGGGCCTTTCTTTTGCTAAATGTACAGTAAACTGTAAACCAGGGTCTCTTATGGATGTCAGCCCACAGCTGGGTATATCTGTTATAGTACAGTGTCTGTTCACCTCGGGACCCCATCTCAGGCCTGATGCTGTCTTGTAGGTGATGGGGAAGATGACGAGATGGAGGAGAGCTCCACCGAGGCTCCACAGATCAAATCGACGCTGTCCAAAGCCGAGAGGAGCCATATCATTGTGTGGCAGGTGTCATACGTCCCAGAGTGACAGCCTCTGTCATCCTGCGGGACCAAAACCCCCACCCCCTCCCATGGCACGTTACCCACCCCAACCAGCCCCAAGGGACTAGCCAAAAAATCCCTGCATCGTTTCAACAACAGTCAAAACAATAACCTGCTACAACTGAACCCAAGTCCCCTGCAAATACTTCTTCCCTCCCCTTCTATAGTTACTCAGACCTGTCATGACTTTATTAGACCCTCTCCGTGATGCACTACCTTACTCACTGCTTACTACTGGTCAGAAAGGGCTGGTTTGTTACACAAGCAGCCATCAAACCCTCTAATTTCAATTATGTGATGTCATGGAGGCCAGCCTACAGTATTCCTGGGAAGTATTTTAGAGATGAGCGATTTTGACTGGAAGTGGGACAGCCCTATTGGACAGGGGCGGGATGCATCACGCCAAAAGCACACTGCACCCAGGGACTCAAATTCAGGTTAGCTGATATCAGCTCTCACATGGAATCTTTCTTAATTTCCGCAAGGCATATGCACAGAAACGGCATCTGACGGAGAAGAAGAAAGGTGAAAGATTCTGAAAAAACACACTAGTCTCTTTGGCCTGGGCTACCTCTTTACTTAATGCTTTACACCACATGTAGTGTAGTAGTTAAATATTCCTGTCGGTGAAGGATCCTGTTTCCCCCCTATTTAGCACACATACAAAGTTGTATATACAGAATGAAGAGGCAGGACTGATTGTGTACATAAGGGCACCAGTAAACAGGAAGTAGGACAGTTTGTAGATGGCAACAGTTCAGCAAGTGGTTCCTTTGGTTATTTATTTATTTATTTTTTAGAGAATTTTCTGATGAGAAAAGCAGGAAGGGGTGTATTGTACTGTCTTTAATGACTAACTTTAATGGGACCAAGACTTCCTGTTTCGAAGGGATTTTCTCTACATACTGCCTGTCCTGTGAAGTCTGCCTTAGGGTTGCCTACATCTCAGCAGAGAGCGGCAGGCAACGGTATACAGGTCAGCCAACCAATGTATGATATTAGTTCAACCAGCTGTATATAGGAAAAAATAAAACCTGATAGAATGCATTATTGAAAATAGATCTCAATTACACCCATACAACAAATTCTGCTGGACGACCGTTGTATGGTGAACACATTGAGTCAATGAGGCTGACCGGACCTCAGAAGTGCCACATCCTTAAGCCTGTAATACTGGCCCCTGCTTGGGGGGGGGGGGG